>WMED01019017.1:0-12543 GCA_019650415.1 Pipa parva | reverse complement strand
CTGTGCCCAGTGCCACTTTGTAGATGTTAGAAAATAACCTCATGGAGCAGAGTGGGAGACTCTGCTCCACTTATGGGGCTCCTGACAACTCATGAGCCTCTTCGCTATATCAGAAAGCTCCCAGTACCAGTACTTAAAGGGTCCATGTGCTCCTTAACATTAAAGGTGTAACAGCTCATATTTAAGTGCCAAACGCATGCTATGTAAGCGATTCCAACCCCATTGAGTTTTTTGTGTAAGGAAGTTCAGCTCCATAGAAACAAGAGTCTGAGCCATGCTTAAGATCCAGTCCTAAAGTAGATTCTCTAAATGAGAGAGTACACCACAAGAGAAACAAATGTGGCTAGGAATTGTCAGTTCCCTGGTTTGGCAATCTATAAAAGTATTGTACCTATATCTCTTCCTCTGTTGCTACCTGACCAATCTGTACTTATTTTTCTGTCTTTCAAGTTAATAAAGTGATTGCTTACATTTTATCACTGAAGTCCCTGGCATCCATTTCTCCAATTTCACCATAGTACACCATATTGCAAGCTCCATTATTCCTCTGAATCATTGCAAGGCCCCTCTGCAGGGGGGTGAAGTCACAAATGTATCTGGTTATATCGCAATACTCATCTTTTTTTGCATCTGTGGACTAACGTGTCCAATCTATCCTAACATATATTAATATATATATAACAAGGTAACATGGAACCCAAAGAGGCCACAGTCTCCTGAAAAAGCTTCCTGTACTTAATGATTTAGTTAATAAATAAAAAGGTATCAAATTTGTGAAATTATTTTCAATTATCAGTAACCTATACCAGCCAATCTGGTTGATTTTCTTTAGTGCAGCTCCACATAACAACAAATGCTAGTGGCAGACAGGTTCAAGAGCATTTTCAATATGAGAAGCTTTTATTTGGCTTTCATACCTGTGTTTCTACTCCACTGGTATCATAACTACAGGACATGACTGAAACCAATTTTTGTTTTTATGAGTTTATTGCACTGGACAACAAAAAGTGATTTATTTCCTTAGAAAAGAGTGCATTTTGACAATCCGCAACAAGATTTGATCATTGAAGAAAACTAGAATCAAACATTAATATACAAATTCAGATTTCATTTTGTTTCATTACTGAAACAAATTTTCTGTGGAGTAGCCATTATTTAGTTGCACCAGAAATGATGGATTCTATGAACTCTATTCTCACTTCATGTTAAAGGTTCATTATTACAATGCACAAAAATGTTAATAATGCCTTTTAGTCCATAAAATTGGATTGTGCCCTGTTAGCTTATTCGGGTATAAATAAATCAATGTATTCAATAAAACTAGTGTAAATCAAGTATATTTCTAATCTAGGAAATCCTCCTTTTCAACTTTAATATTAAACATAACAAACAGTTTTAAGGATAACCATTTAATGTTACATTAATTGAAAAAAAAACTAAGCAATGCCAGAAAATATACATTTTTGGGTGGAACTCTTTAAATTGTAAAGTTTTATGATTTTACCAGAAATAGTCACTTTCTCAGGGGGGAATTCAGGAACCTCCGAAGTGAGGTGCGTAGTGTTCGCCTCACTTCGGAGGTTCCTGAATTCCCCCCTCAATGCTGTGGAAGATTTGGACAATAGTTGCCCAAAGGTGGTACTGCGCCTTAACCGTGAAATAAGATATAAAAAAAGTTAAAAAATATAATAATGTACAGGCTCAATAAGTAATGGTATAAAACAAATGAATAAATATATAAGAGAGGATTAAAAAAGTCCAAAGACAAAATGTCCTTTTAAAAAAAAAAATAAAAAAAACAGCAAAACAAGTCCTGCCTGTATGAAGGTTGTGATGCTCCTGCGACTTATCCACTGAGGCTGTCTGCCTTGCAAGCCTCAATTGAGAGTAAATCCTGTGTTTTGTGGGTAACGAAGTGAGTGGATGCGCTGGTGATGAATATGAAAAATAGAAGAGGGGAGCTCTCTTTTTTTCCTGATGAAGCTGAAGTGTATTCGGCAAAACGCGTAGAGAAGAGTGCCTTTACCTTTGGAGGGACATTTTAATTATGACAAGCGCTTGTTACACTTTTCTGGCACTGAGTAACATAGCGTTCTCTCCAGTCCCAGGATTTGAACCCTGGATATCCTGTCTGCAGGTGGTGATCTTACATTCTTGATACAGAACTGCCGGTTTTCTAGTGCTTGATCCCAGCCCTGCTAGATTCTGTTTTCCCACCATGCACAGGTGCCTTGAATAAGTACTTTCATTTACTCTGAATGCTGTTTGGCAGCCAATCCCCATTAAGCTCTGGGTATATATACTGTGAAGGATGGCTGCCTCATTTAAGTGATTATATGTCTTGTATCCCAAGTTCTGTATCCTGATTATGCTGCATTCATGCATTCTTGGGGTTAAGGTTGAAGACCGGGAATCCCTTAGACTCCATGCCTTGGATGGGGCCAGCACCAAATCTGCCGTGGTGCCCTGTAAACAACAAGTAATCTGGATAGTATTTACAAAATTATGTTGTTTTCTGTGATATGAAGAATTATCCTATAATTGACTCTAAATGGAATTTTATGCACCACTCTCTATGCCTTTGCTGGTAATTCATGGCCTGTCAGAGTATTCATCATGTTTCAAAATGACAATTCACCTAGGAGTATGTGCTTGAATATGCAGAATTTATTTTACTACCATAATGTCAGGGATGTAAGGTATGATTTTTGGAGCTTGCATCATTAAATTGAGGTTGCTAATTGATTTATTTGCATACGGGGTACATTTTTCATATTTCGTTAAAGAACATCTAAATGTCTAACAGGGAAATATTTGCTATAAGAGTAGTGTTGGTTGAACCTATAGACCATAATGTGGTGATAGTACTAGATGACTTTGAAATCATTACCAAATAACAGATATCTGTAGCTGTGTGGTGTTTTGTCTCATGATGCAAGACTGGTATGAATCTTGTCTCCATAATGAAATGCTGAAGTTGGAATGAAGATTGTGTTTGTTATAAAGAAGTATGAAATACACACTTGAATGGTTTGGTAACATTGGCTCCTTTAAATTAGGGTAAAACAACTGCCAGCAGAACAATAACATAATACTATCACATATAGCATTTATAATTAATTATGATATGCCCCATTATCCATTATTGTGTGCCAGACTACTATCAGAAATCACTTTATTTGCTTTATTACATCAATAAGATAAATGGCAAATATGCATAATCGACTTTGCTCTATAATGGGAAAACTGTTGCAAAGTTTGGCAAATTCCTCTAGGGATGAGGAATTTAATGAATAACCTCCACCTTTTATAAAAGAAAAAAATGATACTGGATAACACAGTGAAGCGAACGAGAAAACCAAACAGTTTATTTCTTTAATATAAAGAATTCCATTTCTAAGAGCTGGCTTTTTTTTTTCTTTTTCAGTACAACATAGTTTAAGCATAATTTGTCAAACAATGATGGGATCGGAATAATAATCTTGATACTGATACAACTCTCTTCGATATGCCTATAATGAAGCTTGTTTATCCAGTGAAGTCTTCCCTACATTAGACAGCTGTGTTCAGCTTGACTGCAATTTTTGCTCTCTGGTTTACTGTCTCTCCATTTGCGCACACAAGACGAATTAGAAATAAGGCTTATACAAAAAGGGATCTTATTTTTTGGGTCAACACCAATCATCCTCTAAGCAACTGGGTTGCACGATAGCTGCTGACTGAAATGTTCACAAAAATGTTGAAAATTGCTGCATCCTATTCACTGAAAACATGCTGAGGGTCCATAGGCTTCCCACATAAACTGGCATCATTCTGTGTGCAACAGCGTCCATATTTACATTCATTAATGCGGTAAAATATTATTTTTCTTGCCTCTAAAAATCACAAAACTAGCAGGAGTTTAAGTGATAAAGCAATATACAAATTAATCATTAAACTCATCTCTCAAAACATCTGTGCAGAAGTATAATACACATTGTTTTTAACAATTTAAAGAACAATAAAAGCTTTTGGGTTTTTCTCAAACTACTTGGCACAGTATTCTAGATTCCCTAAGGCTTTAAATATGGAAGTTTCTTGCAAGAGAAGAAAAAAAAAAGTACTCCCACTGGTATTAACTGTTTCTTTCAGTTTCCATACTTGGAACTTGAAACTGAACACAACGAGAGGTAAATTATTCACAATTCAATTGTGGAAATGTATAAAAAAAAAAAAAAGATGTACGAATTGTCCTGCAGCATTAAATAGCTTAAAAAAAGGTAGCATTTTAATAGTCACTGATCTAAAATTCATCTATAACATGCCAGTGCAGAATTTACAATAGTAAGAATTGTTTAAAAATTGTCTGTGATTCTATAAGCAAAATAACACAACTACTGTAGCATACTGTGAACACACAGTGCATTAACAAACTAACGGAACAAAATACTTTGGTAGCAAATGGTAATTGTCTTAACACCTATGTCAGTACCATTATTTAAAAGGCAATATAAAGAGATTTCAGTTTGCTAGTAAATGTCTCCTATCACTGAGTTAAAAACATCTTGCATATGCATAAATATATCTAGATCTATTCTGCATCAGGTTTTCATGCAGCAGTTTGGAGAGCTGTTAGATAAATAAAATAGTGTAGCTAATTAGTCGCTCACATCAAAGAAAACAGTACTATAAAACATGGCACAAAACTGCATTTCTTTTGGAATGTATTACACTAGTGAAGTAGAAAAATATTATTATGGTAGTTAGTTGAATGGAACACTTATACATCACAATGCATTTATGATAGTCAGAACTTAATGTAAGATTTCTGGTAGAAATTGTTTTTTTGGAAAAGTATGTGATTAGACATCATCATAATGCTCAAATGCTATTAAATCTAATTGTTAAAGCATGCAAAAAACATGTTCAAATGTGCACAAAAATAAGATCATTCTTTAGGAACTACTAATTTCATTGGTATAGACCAGGGATCTAGGACTTGTGATCATTGTTTTATATATGATCTCAACACCAATCATTAGCTATTGATTTTGGGAGGCTGCTCAGAATGTTTATTAAGGAGAGACTGGGGAACCTCAAATTCAAGAATCCCTGGTGTGAAAAGCTGCAATTTTATGGCTCAAATGTGTATTGGTAATACTTGAGATGCTTTGGCTGAAGCAGCCCCTTTGATGACAGGTTCCCTGTTCAGATAGGTAGCCCAATAAACCAAATTAAATGTTCCAAACATCACAGGAAAAACAATCCGAGACATTTTGTCAATCTTGCTGACGCTATTATAAGTCTTTTTACTCTCAGCGCACTTTTCTTCTGCAGTCTTCATGTGGATTGAAGCAGAATTTGAGATGACAGATGATGTGAGGTCTTTAGATATATTTGTTGTGTAAGGTATTCTTCCACCACCATATGAATGAATAGGTTTTCTTCCTAATGATTCTTGTTCTTTTTTCTGTGTGAGCAAAAAAAAAAAAAAAAGTTATATAAATATATATATGACCTACAGAAGCTAGAAAACGACTGCTGTAAAAGGTTTGACATCCCTAGTGAATATATGGTCTTTCCTGTTTACAGTGAGTAAGACCAAAGTGGATTGTAAAGCTTCTAGACTTACAATAATCATTTGCAAGAGATGCCTATCCATGTTTTGATATATTTGTAGCTTCATATGACCACCACTTCTATTTGTGAAACCCCTCACTGGGCTCCATCCAAATAAAAAATATATTACAAATCTATTTTTTTCTTTCGCCCAAGATATTCTGATTTCCCACCAAGAATAATAAGAATAGTTTTGTTAATTAAACATGTTCTTTTTTTATTTTATAAATGTAGTACTTACATGGAAATGGAAAAGTACTTTAATACAATATAATAAAATTAACACGTTCACTTTTCTGCTGGGGATTAATGTCTACAATCAACATTTTCCAATATTTGTGAGTGTGTTATGCAGTACACAGTTCTTAGTTCACAACTATGTGACATCATTGCATTTGCTACTATGTTCTTAATTGCTTATTTAAAAATTTCAATATTTACTGTTAATGCCCTGTTGTTTTTTAAATGTTCTTTGGAAATATGTAAGCCCACCCCCAGGGTGAACAGGATCAACATAAGGTATAATATTAATTGGTGATTAGAGAAATGCTCATATAATTACTTGCCCCTCCCCCTCAATCCTGTATGTCAACTCCTCTCACAATAGAGTTGGACTAAAGTTTTGCAGTTACCGGTGATAACATACATGGCAACATGCTCATAAGCACTGGAATATTATACCATAAGAAGTTATACAATGTTAAAAAAATGTCACCTTTATTTTAGCTGCTTCAAGTGCTTTCTTTCCATCCCAGGCCCAGCTTCTTTTTGTAAAATAGTTGACAGTTGCAAATTCAATCAGTGCAGAAAAGACAAAAGCATAGCAAACAGCTATAAACCAGTCCATTGCTGTGGCATAGGCAACCTTTGGTAATGAGTTCCGTGCACTGATACTCAGTGTTGTCATGGTTAGCACCGTGGTGACACCTTAAATAAAATAAAGTACATTTGCTATTAGAAACATGTAAACCTTTCTGTATAAAAACAACACACAGAGTTACATTCCTTTCTAAACTTTGACTATGGTGAACACCTGAAGTAATGACATTTTTTTTTTCTATTTAAAAATATGGTTACATTTATGGTAGTTTTTCTTTAAGCTACTCGTGTACTTAAAATGGATATCTGACTTGTTCTTCCCTTGGAAGCCATTTTATCTTTGGAAGAAACTTCTGGAACAATTCAAATACTGTTGACAGAAAATGAAAACTTCAAATACAATGGAATACTGTTCACAGAAAAGAAAACATTGTTTTATACATTTCTTTAAACAGAAGTGAACAGGACACGATTAAAGTTGACAGGATTAAAAAAGGGTGAAGCATGACATATTTTTTAAAATAATTGGTGTAATTTCTTCTTATTTCTTTCTGAAGTTACTACAGCATCATGTATCTGTCACCAACTTCCACTTCCAAATGCTTCAAAGAATATAGTGTGAAGTAAAGCCAATCATATACTAGTGAATCTAAAGACACCAGTGGAAGTGGAAGCTTTCAGAGAGTTAGATTATCATATCAGATTCTTAATTAAATGTGCTTTCAGATGAAGTGAATTGATTGGATGAATACATAATTTTAATACTATGCCCACAGCTACATGCATAAGATACTTTTTATAAAAGTAAAAAGTGATTTATTCACGTATCCTCCTACACGTTTCGGGCCTGTGCTCGAAACATGTAAGAAGATACGTGAATAAATCTCTTGGTAGTTTACTACCTGGCCTGTCTGTCTCCCTTCTTTTGGATTTAATTGCTATTTCTCTGTACTGTGGGAACAGAGACCTTCTCCTATCTAAGGAAGGATATTTCCCACTCCCTTAGGAGATTCCTTGCATACAAATGGAGTATAGGAGTGACCTTCCCTCCCAAGCTCTTCAGCCACTCCTAAATCCCGGTCCCAAAATCCATTTTTAAAAACAGCCTAGGCAGTTTAATACTGACAGGCACAATTTTCATCGGGATTTTATGCCACTGCCATAATCAAACTTCGTAGCACATATACCCCATTCACTACACTCCCGGTTGCCTGATTACAATATATACAAGCATATTTTACATATTTTTCTAGAAAGAAAATCCTTTATCCATACAAAACCCTTTCTCCTTCAGCTAGAAGAGCACATGCCTTTCGTAAAGTTAGATTGAATCCTTTTTATAAACTAAAAGGCTGAACAATGATCAGTGTTTAGCACATGGATGCTATCCAAATACAGAATTATAGTGGTCACTGCAGTGACTGGGTGTGGGATACACATGCTGAGAAATTTCCTCCTTGCTTCCTGCAGGGTAAAGAAATCTATCCTTACTTCTTTATGTTATCGATATCACATGTAACTACATGCCCAGTATGCCTGCAATAATCAAAATCATGGAACAATTTTCTGATGTCCATTTGTTAGAGTTTCTGTGTAATTCTTCATCTAATCAGTATTCAAAAATCACTCTGACATTCACATTCTTTTCAAGCCTGAAACATTTCACTTTCCATTATTTTTAAATTCATCAATCACTTAATATTCTCTCTGATGATCATGCCTCATGGGGCAAATGATGATTTGCTTAAAGGGGTCATAAACCTAACATATGTGTAAACCAGGTCTTAATTGCTTGTCTTCTGTATTCTAGCCCCATCTGTTTTGTATTTTTTAGGAGAGGAATGGGTTTATATTAAACATGGTTTACTGCTGCAGTTTCTGTCTCCTTTCCCTCTGTCCCTGTAGGGAAGAGGCACCAAGGGTGTGTCCCATTCCAAACTGTCAGCATTCCCCTATCACAGTGCAGATTGCACTCACACGCACTGGGAATATAACCCAAAGGCAAGAATGATTGCAGTCTTGACAGTTCAAGGAATTCTATAGGAGATGGAATGTGAGTTAATTCTTCAATGCATTTTATTTTTAGAATGGATAAGTGACCTTCATATCATCATTTCTTTTTCCCACATGGTGCATTATAAGAAAGAAAAATTAACTTAATTCCTTCAGCACTGAACACTCATTTATTAGTTACAAAAGGATTGTATTTACCCTTTCTATTGACCATTCTGTTTTTATTTTTTTATGTTGAAGTAAACAGAGAAAAATGTGGAATTTTATTACTAGTTCTGAGTTTTCATTGCTTCTCAGCGTTGGACTGGAGGTTTTAGGGTCAGATGGGAAGCCCAACCCCTATGACATATGATGACATGTGACACGGACAGAGAGAGGGAGTCCCATCCCTATCGGGCTGTCCTGCTGGGTGGGCCCCGGCCTGTCAGACATTGTCCCAGTGAGCCAGCATGATGTTGTTGCTTCTAGAAACCAAATACGTAAGTGACTGCTGCTTTTCCCTTGTCTGTGAATGTGTTCAAGTTCTATGTTCCCATAATCCTCCATATTTATTTTAAAAACCAACCTGTCAGCCATGTGTAAGAATATTCTATCACCAAAGAATGACATGTCGGCATGTTCTAATGATTGAGGTGGGGGCATGTCTTCATTTGTGACATGGCCTGACATTAATGAAGCATAATCCTGTTAACATGTAAAATATAAAAGAAGAACACAAAGACATAGATAATACATACAGTGCATGCTTACATTATAAAGTTTAATACAGAATCCTGGTGCTAGGTTTATATCACAACAAATATTTTGTAATCGCATATTAGAGAGCAAAAAATATTTAGTCATATTATAGTGGTATAATTTTCTTTATAATGTAAGCATGCACTGTATGTATTTAAGTTTTGTGGGCACCCATTAGGATTAAGAACTTACTAAACTCAGTCAATTTTGCACATCACAGACTACTTATAATGCATTTTACCAGAGTACCTCATACAAATGTAAAAGTAAAATAAAGCATAAACCCATTTACTGCTTGGTTATTACAAATGAAAAACCACTCACAGGGTAGAGTCAGGCATAGATAACATCACACGGATTGGTGTATGTTGGCTCACTGCTAGCTAGGGTAATGTCTGCATCCCATCCAAGATGACTTGATTGAATATTAAGAGTCTATATTGTGATTAAAGGCTATTTTAAGTAACTTCACAATATGGTGGAATGTCCAGCATGTGCAATACAGAACTGAACCTAGGATCACATTACATATCTGAATACATGGCATGCTCAGAAACCTGAAAGAACCACTTCCAGAGGTAAAGCAACCACCAGACTTGTATTGGTTGATTTTATATAACACTGACATCTTATACAGTGTTTTACAAAGATTCATCATTCACTTTAGTCCCTGTCCCATTGAGTTTACAATCTAGTTTCCCTATTCAGTCATACACAAACACAGACAGTCGCAGGGCTAATTTATTCAGGCTTCAATTAACCTATATAGCATGTTTTTGGATTGTGGGAGGAAACTAAAGTCCCCAAGAATGGGAAGAACATACAAACTCTATGCAGATGAAATTCAGTGTGAAATTGAACCCAGAACCCAGCGCTGCATGGCATTAGTGCTAACCACTGAGATGATGGACTGCCTAAACTTGTAAATTAGTTATTAAAATTAACAATAAAAAGGGACCCTTAACATCAGTTTGCTTACAGGTCCAAAATAAAAATATACAGTATAGAGAATAGTATATTATGCATATGTAGTTATAAAATATATAAAATCACTACAACATCACATTTAAAAGAGCTTTCAAATGATATAAGACATTCACTAAAAGCATAAATCTCCAAGGCAGGGAAAAGTCAGGTCAACAAATGCCATTTCATGTCCACACAAAGAGGCAGGCCAGTACTTTCACTATACCTAGCATTTAAAGAAAGAAATATAGTGGATTCAAAAAATGAATTATAATGCAAACAAATGCAGTGGCTTCATTAATGCAGTTTTCCAGCCAGTGCCCCAGTTTATGCCTAGTGGCCATGAGTGCCTCTGCTAATGCTCTACTCTTTCATGCTTGCTTAGACTGTCTGAGCCCACTGCCAAAGATTGCATTCATTCTATGAACTGCTAGAAGGAAAGTAAGCAGGTTTGTTTGAGATTATAATTCTTACAATCTGGTGTTGATATTTTGTTTATTTCATAGACGATGTTCTGTCCTTTAAAACTCATAGTTTATTAATACTGGATGTAAGATTCAATAGCTTCTTCTGATAAATCAAGGTTTCTCTCTGGATATCACTGTATTTAAAAGAAGATTTTATCAATGTCCATATGGACCCTGTCTTAAGGCACATGCTTCCCCACACCCTACACATTCAGTAATGGTATGGAAATTCCTTCATTGTTGTACATTAACCAATGTGTGGTGGGATGGGTTGAGGTGGGCAGACTTCCATGGTCCAACCAGAAGAGAAGATTGGAAGTTTGAGCCAAGTTATTTTTTTTTTAACTGGTTCAATAATAGAGATGCAGCACTACATATTTATCCATCTTGTGGTGCTATACCTGCCAATTAAATATATGTCTAATACCCTTCCATCCATCTCAACGTAACCTCTTGAGCTATGCATTTGTTTCTTCTAATATGTATAGACTTTCCTATCATATTCCTTCTCCTCCAAGAGTCTGCTAGCATCAGCAGCTGATCAGATGTGTACACTATATATATTTTTCTGAAAGTCACATTAATTTTCCTACAAAAAATGAAAGTTGAAAATGCACAGGACAAAATTTTAAAAAACAATTATGAAACGTGGTGAGAAAATCTCCAGGTCAGGCAACATTTAAAATGGTAACAATAAATGACCTTGTCTACACATTCTCTTTAGAGGCTCTTTAAGATAATTTTTAAAAAAACTTTGCTTTTAACCAGTTCTGTTTGTGTAACCAGTTCTGTATAATTCAACTACTTTGGTGGAGAGTAATAAGAAGACATTCAAATTATTCTTCATTTACATGAAAACTTTAATAGACCTCATGAACCTAGCTGTTTGCCTAATAATAATGTTTGGAATAAAACATCCCTAATATGAAATTGAAGGCATCTTAAAGGGCCTAAGTGTGAGAATCATAGATTGCCATCAGTGATTAACAAAAGGCAAAAGATTCACATTTGCTACACTTTCAGGCCAAAATGTATTTGCTTGTGGAGTGACCACAGGGGATGGTCATCAAGGAGTATACATGGGAGGTACTGAACATAAGTCATATTGGGAAGGAGATTTGTAAAAGCCTAAGCTAAGTCAGTCATTGAAAATGATTTCTGTGGGGATGAATACTAGGCATACGCTATTTCAGATAGGGGCTTCAATCTCCATCTGTAAAAGTGTTTTCTTAAAAAGCTCTGCATATCTTCAGTAGGAACTAAAACAACATAAACGCACCCTAATAAACATATTGGGACCTGAAGGGTGTAGTGCTAATTTAGGATTAAAAGAGACGGCAGATACAAATTAACTGTTGTAATTAGCCAATGTCAGTGCCAGAGTATGTTGTAATATATCTACCAAAGTGATCAGATTGTAATTCAACTATTTAAAATATATAACATTGTTACCTCTTTGTCATTGGAGAATTACAATGTTGCATTGTACATATGTACGTGACCCATGTCTAATTAAAGCTAATGCCTTTTGGTTTGTCTGACGTGTTTCTTGGAGAAAAACTAGAGCTAAGTCATATTGCCTGAGGTGATTAAATATAAATTCTTGTTTGAAATTAGCATTTAAATCCCTCACAATACTGTGTCAAGTTTGACCATGCAATTTTTTTTTAACCAGTAATGGTAAAATTCTAGTGGAAGCCATATCATCCAGCAGGGTTGAAGTATATGCACCAGTACATCATAGTGCAAAAGTTTCTAAAATAAACTGTCACAGGAAAAAAATGAATAATAAAGCATAACTTATTCAAAGTAACATAACAGAAGTTGCTATAAACCTCTCCAGCCCCCTAAACTTCAATGTGCTTATTCTCTATAGAAAGCTTTCTATCTTATTGTATCATTGCATGGTTTGGGAACTGCAACACCTCTGACAGGAAAGCTC
>WMED01019016.1:0-12543 GCA_019650415.1 Pipa parva | reverse complement strand
GAAAAATTCGGCCGATCGGTAAGCATTTTACTGGTTCCTCTGTCATGTGATCTCATCTCCTTAAGAACCCTTCGGACCTGACTGCCGTACTATACAGGTCAACAAGAACCATTTTCCTTTGCTGTTGGGTGGTGTGTGAGTATATGTGCTGATTTATTGCATGATTCAGTGATTATGATGTTGCTGGGAACAAGGTTCAATGTTGGAATGTTATTCTGCCCTGCTTTGTTCAGTGTCTGTCAAACTGTAATACGGCCATATTAATTTGTTATCTGTTTGTTTCATTTATCTGGGAAGAAAAACTGGTTTTTGTTGCTGTTATCATTCTGTATTGCTTTAAAGGTTTGCTGTGTTCTAGGGGATATTATGGTATAAGGTGTTAAAAATGCTGTTAAAAATGCTGTGAAGAGTTGTTTTTTTTTCTTTTCTCTCTTGCACGGAAGTGTGTTTTGGAGTGGGCGTGGCCACGATACGATCCCTCCTGTGTTTAGATTTATGAATGTCTATTTCCACGACAGTATCCCCCAATTTTCAAAGTTATGGGTCTGAACTTGTTGCTTTGAGAAAAAAAATAATACTTTTTCATAAATTTGAGATTTCATTCATTTTTTTATATAGCGCTGATATATTATGCAGCGCTTTACAGAGATTCACCATTCACTTCAGACCCTGCCCCATGGAGCTTACAATCTAGTTTCCCTATTCAGTCACACATATTTGTATGTTTTTGGATTGTGGGAGGAAACCGGAGTGCTTGGAGGAAACCCGCGCAGGTGCGGGGAGAACATACAAACTCCATGCAGATGAAGTCCAGGGTGGAATTGAACCCAACGCTACAAGGCAGCAGTAATAACCACCGAGCCACTGTACTGCCCAGAGATGGAAAGAATGGAATATTACAGTCGATAGCATACTTGGTAAAAATCTGTTACTATTACTAATAAGATGTTAGGGAAAAAAAGCATAAACAGCTGAGGAAAATAAATAGAATTGTTATTTTGCACAACTGCAACCGATTGGTTAGGCTAGTCCTTAAACATGAGCTTGTGTTTTTGGACTAACCATCATAAAAAAACATGAAGAACCTTAAAAATCATTTGGTCTTGGTAAATTACAAATTTTCATAGCTATGATAATCGATTAGCATTTGCATTCTGTACATTGTGTACGTGTGTATTCATTATTTGCTGCTTCAAATCGATTCACAATATCATTATAGAATACACATTTGCAATTCACATCACAGAAACGTGTTACAAATCAATTTGGGGAATGAATTCCAAATAAATTCATTATTCATAATTTGATTGAGGACATTGAGGTGGTTTGTGAGTATTATTCTCCGATGCAATGCATTTTTAACATTTCATTCATATTTAAAGCGAACAAATGGTGAATAAAAAAAAATCTTAATTCACAGCTATCAAGTCCTGTTACATGACTGGGATAATAACCTCATCCTGTTTAACTCCAAAAACTTTTTCTATTTTATAAAAAAAAAAAAAAAAGTATCGGATCCCAGAAAATAATCATTCTTTGCAAAATCCAGACAGATTAATTATCATACTTTATATAATTACATAATTTACCAAATAGGGTAAATATTGCTTTTTTTTAGAGCCATGAAATAGGGCAACTGATTTTGTTAACAGCATTAATCAACCATACCTCTGACACAAGGCAGCTGACTTGCTTGAAGGTTGGTGTCAACATGATTTAAGATAAATGGAAACAAACTTTATATGTTTTTTAAGCTCCGGTATCATTATAATTCACTGTGCAGATGAATCAGTTAAAGCTCATTTTGAAGTCATCAATTCCAGAATCATATAAAATTGCACACATGCTTAACTCTTTATTACTGTAGTTTTTGGAATACAATTCCATAAACAGAATTTTTAATAATAAAAGAAGAGAGAATGAAAAGTTTTACCAACGTGTTCAGAATATTTTGACACACGCAAATAACACATGACATCAATCAATATAGATGAATCATTTTGTAGGCAATATACACGGCATATTTACTAATACCAATTTGACTATTTCAATTGATTTCACCACCTCCCGCTGTCAGTCTTTGTTTCCCTGTACTTTTCAATTACTCTGAATTACAAAGTATGGATAAAAATGTTCCCCCCATCAAAATAAATCATTATCGATAAATATAAATTGGTTAACAATGGGAAACTTTGCAAAGCTTTTCCATGAGGGTTCCTTCCATTACAGAACGATATCAATGTTTCTTTTTGATTGGGAAATATTTTGGACTTAGGACCATCTCCAAAGGGAATATTGAGTTTTTGCCGGCCTGTGGTTGGAGAATCCTTTTGGGAGATAAAATGGTTTTAGAAGACATTAGTAAATAGGAAAAAACAGCAATATAGTTAAATATCGGCTAACCTCCTGCATTTACTAGTCAAAAAAGGTGTTTGACTTTAGTAAATGTGTCTTTGTCTTTGTTTTTACATGATATCCTATGCCTATGATGTCTGTTTCTATAGTGTTTAAATCAATACTGTGGTAAGTGATGCTAGGCAGTAGCTTGAGACCTCTTTCAGGCTATAATGTTTGGTGTAAGTCAGTTAAACCAAATCAGTTTGCCCGGTTGCTCACATGCAAGGGCCTTACATTGTTCTCTATGACATTTACATTCATACATTAATTTTAAAGAAAGTGACTAGGAACATCCTCCCTCCCACTCTGGTGGGAGTTCCCAATTATTCAAATTACAAAAAAAAAATGAACATAGTAAAATGTTGTACCATTCAGAATGTGACAAACACAATGACATAATTTACACCACTTGTGCATATTATATCAGTTTTGTGACAACAGTACTTGTTGAAATGAAGGCGCCCATCTTCCATTACCACAATGTAGAACTTTAGTGCCTAATTAAAATAAAATTAATACTTAAATAGAATAAGTGCCAAAATAACTTACAAGATACAATACTGTATTTTCCAGCATATAAGACAACTTTTTTATCCCTGAAAATCACTTAAAAAGTCAGGGGTTGTCTTATACACCGGGTGTCCCCCTTTTCCCTCTCCCTACCTACCTCCTCCATTGCCTAGCTGTCTGTGCTGTAGAGCTGAGAACTACAGCATTCCTCCCCAAGCAATGAGGTAACTTCCTGTGAGCAACAGGAAGTTTAATCATTCCTGGGGAGAGGAAATGCTGCAGAGCTAAGTCCTACAGCAGGAGGTAGGTAGGGAGAGGGAAAAGGAGGGGGGTGAACACTAAGATAGTGCCCCCCTCCTTCAGTGGGTAGGGAGTAGGAAGGAGAGGGCAGCACAGTGTGGGAGGGGGCTTGTGGGGGAATCACAGTGTGGTAAGGGGCTTGTGGGATCAGCACAATATGGGAAGGGGCTTGTGGGAGAAGCACAGTATGGGAAGGGGCTTGTGGGGGCAGCACAGTGTGGGAGGAGATTGTGGGAGCAGCACAGTGTGGGAGGGGGTTGTGGGGAAAGCAGAGTGTGGGAGGGGGTTGTGGAGGCAGCACAGTGTGGGAGGGGGGGTTTGGGGGAAGCACAGTGTGGGAGGAGGTTGTGTGGACAGCACAGTATGATAGTGCTCTGATAGTCTTGGAGACAGGGAAGGCTGGGCAGGTAGGGAGAGCTGACCAATCCAAGCAGGATTTGCATTGGAAGGATTGACACTGTATTTTCCAAACTTTATATTTTAACTGGAAAAGTTAAGGGTCTTCTTATATGCCTAGACGTTTTGTACATAGTTTGCTTTTCCTCTCTGAAAAGGAAGAAGAGAGGAGAAAAATTAGACTCTATGAAAGACGCCAATGTTTGAGCAAGATCATTTATTTCCATCTGTCTTCTCCATATCGCTGGAGTTCTATATATACCCCCTTCCTGCACCGAATACAGTCCATCCATATTTTTCAAACTAAACTACCTTTTGGAGCAGTTGCATAGACATAGATATCACCCCATAGGTAAATGACTACTGTATGAATATCCTCTAAGCCCCTATACATTGTTTTTAAAGAAAAGACAGTTTTATTCAAAATTAAGATCTGATTTACTGTAGATTAAGATCCGAGCTATAATTTTGACTAATGAAGCAGAGAAGAATAACATTTGAGTCCAGCCATAATAATAAAATATTTGCTAACATTTATAATATTCATTTTAAAGTATTTCACTCTTTCTGCAAGTTATAGTTAAGTTTTTGGGGGTTGTTCACTAAAGTCCGAATTGTTGCGTATAGCTGCAAATTCACCAGCTAAAGACAGTCACATGTCTATAATGAGAATATTGTCGCAGTCGCAACTTTATTATGAGAAAATTACTTTACAATGGGGAAATTGTCGAGGATTTGCTATGGGAATCCGCTGTTTGAGAATTCGACGGTCGCATTCGCACAACCCCCTGGGTGTTGTCAGCTGCATTGACAGATTAGTAACTGGTTAGGTAATTTCTACTGCCACAATTTGGTGTAATAATTAAAATTAGGCATAACATAATAAAAACAAAGTTATTTATTTATTAAAAAAAAAAATTCTCACCTCTGTGCTAACGTTGTTTGTGCAAAGAATTGCCTATGTGGTCCACTGTATGTTTTAAATTAGGAATGCCTACCCTATTTTCTGTTCTATGTCATTTTGCAAGATGTTATAAGAAATACTCATCATTTTCTAATGGATGTGTGTGTTAATATCTCTTGTAATAAAATAAACAAAAAATGGTTAGAAGCTTTGCCTTGAACTGTAATGTTTTATTTATGTGACTCCCCCCAGTGCTCAAAGCCTAAGAAATTACAGAAGATTAATATACCCATTATACACAGATACACATATACACGCACTGCTTGGGTTATCATTTATTATAGATTAATTATTTCACTGATGGCTAATTATTAAAAAAGGCAAGTAGAAATTCATTAAGACTTTTACTCTATTATGTGAATAATTGTGTCATCCTGCAGTTTGAAGTAATGAAAATAATACTGTCAAAAACATTTTTTCCAAATAATTTTAAGGAATACATTAATTATAGTATTCCAGTTTATTAGTACATTTAGAAACTATTATCTCTATCTAGAGATAGATTGTTATTGACTTGCGCTTTATGATTTCTGAAAATAAATGTCTGTTTAAAACAACATTATTAACATTTTAAGCAATATTTTGTATGTATTAGGTAGAGATCTGCTATGAACATAGCAAGATCAGTGCCAGTGCCTAACATTTTCAACTGTGTAAATCACAGGATCAAAGCTTTATGTAGTTGTTAAGATTCGGGAGGAGCATGCAATAAGCATTTTGTATTTATACTTTATTAATAACCTTTTAGACTTTATAGAAGGGTTTTTTTACAAGCAAAGCAATCAATTGCAATTTATGAATGTTGCCTTTTGGTGGCCATAGATGGACTTTGGCAGACAATAGTTCCTTGTACAACCATCCTCACTAGAGATGTATGCAAATCCCCGAGATTTTTTTATTTTGATTTCATTGCGGTGTTTTAGCTTTGTTTATGTTGATTTTTTTTTAATTAAAAAACACAAAATTGATTATCTCGGATAATTTCATGGTCATTGCACATTGTTATTTTATGAGTTAATTTTCTTTATTTTTGGAGAGCCTAGGCTCTGGGATCACATTATTCTGTCAGATTATTTACAAATGACTTTAGCTTTATAGAGCTCAATCTAAATGTGCAGTAAAAAAGCAGGGGCTGGGGATCAAATACCTTGGAAGGGGGTCCCAAACACTTTCCTTTTCCTAGGGAAAGACTCACCCTAACCCCCATCTCTTAACCAGGTGAGCAGTAGTGGATAATTCTGGACACGTTCATTTACACACCAAGCCCTTGGGATTGGTGGAGTATAAGGGCCTAAAAGTAATAAGAAGTTATGAGATATTTTGCCCCAGTTATGCAGACATACTGCTGCAGGCTAGAGCCTGATTAGAGCCTGATTGGGAGAGCCATTTGTGGGTGGAGTTGGAAGTCAGGAAATGATTCCTGTGACTGAGGCTGAAAATCCTTGTGAGAGAAACAGGGACTAGTGGTTAAAGACTTGCTATACAACTTGGCATTGTAGCACTGTTATACTCCAAGGTAACAACCCAGGAGAAGGGAAGGTACTTTGTTTTGTTAACCAAACCTGTAAGGGATGCAGTTACACACTGTGTTTTTAACCAAGGAGTTTTTCCTGTGTAAATTGTTATTTTTGTTTTTAAGTGACTGTTGTTTTTCCAAAGAAAGTCTGTGTTTAGTTTATTTTTCCATTAGCAAACATTGAATATGAAAGAAACTTCTGTTTAGGGTGTGCTAAACCCTAAAGACTGCTCCAGCACTTGAGTGATTCCCTACAATATGTAGGAGTAAATGCTGCATTATTGCAAATAAGATTTTTTCTTTTTTGTGGTGCTGCTGATCCTTTAATACTTTACCTTTAAAGAAAAGATCATTGGAAAGCAGTGGAAGCTTGTTGCTGAAACAATTTTCAATGAAGTTATTATATCTGCAATCAGCTACTAAGAAAATAATATGCCGCTGAATTCCACCTTCACCCCGTCTGAACTTGTTCTTGTATTTGAGATGTAAATTTGTGTAATTAGCATAGAGAAAACAATACTATTAGCTACTGTGTCTAATAATCCAAACAAACCAAGTAGTACATTAAAACTGGAAGTATGGTGTGTGTGTGTGGGGGGGGGAATAACTGTAAAAGTGCAATCCAGCTGCAAAACTGCATTGAAGTTAAGAGAAACCTTGAATTAAACTGATATAAATACAGTATGAGTCCACAACAAAAAGAGAGCTGGAAGATATCCACTAATGACATTCTATTGCATGCCATGGTAGGATGCATTTCATAATGGCTGCCAAATACTCAAAACAGGCAAATGACCAAGAAGACAAAAAATAGAAAATATCTCATTTGGGTTCACATAGAAAATGTTGCATTTGAAGTTGAATACCCTTTTATAGCTCTGTGATGTTTTATCTTCTCTATACATGTAGACCTAATTGATCTACTCAGTTAGACCACCCAGTTATTTTCAGGGCAAAATTAATTTTTCAGCTTTTCTGAGTTTAATCGGGAGAATGCTTTGACGTTTCTCCCGGTAAGTATGGCGAGATTTGCATCATGCGATACTTGCCGTGAGAAACTTTTTTAAATTAAATATATCCATGGAAAGGTAGCCATACAGTATAGCTACCTTTCGATGGATATATTTAATTAATAAAGTTTGTTAGTGCAAGTATCACACGATGCAAATCTCGAGATACTTACCGGGAGAAACTTCAAATCATTCTCCCGAGTTATTAAACTCGGAAAAGCGCAAACGGCTTTTCTGAGTTTAATAAATTTTGCCCATTTAAGAGTCATTCTTAATTAAAGTTCGGATGATACATATCCATAAATGGCACAGAATTGCCGGGATAATGTAACATGTATACAGTGCTTCATAGTTTTCTGTTATTACTGAAGATATGCAAATTTGAATGAAACTGGTGTTGATAATTTTGCTGGCCTCAGTGATTCACTTACTTTAAAAAAAACAATTGCTCCACATTTGAAAAAGGGTGGCTAGTTTAACTCGAAGAACATTGACACTTATAGAAGATGCAGCACTGTACTATAACTGTGTAGTATGCATGCAACTAAAAAAGGGTTGCATGAACCCAGATCATTGTGCTACACAATAGTGATACATTAATATGTAGTTGTTTTACACAAGGTTTATGTATGTAGAAGTATGTATATGAATATCTGACTATGTTAACTGTGAAATGCACATGGTTTATAGCCAGTTTAAGTTGCTCATTTCATAGATTGGTCTTTACCCCAAATAAATGGCTCAGTGCCCAGTTATGTTTTCCATTGCCCAGTATCCAACCAGTTATACAGCCTTTAAGTTCATATTATTGTGCTTGGGACCCAGAAGTCAATTATTATAAAACGTTGCTCACTCAACATATTAGATATACTGGAACTAAAGTCTTTTTTATGCACAGTGTGCTGCCCAAATGCCCATTTGTTAAATGAATGTTCAGTAGTCCATCACTTACATTGCTCCATAACCAGTTTATATGGATCAGTGCCAAAGTAGCAGATACTTTTGCTGAGTATGCCATACATCTGTCAGATATGATGCCCATTAGCCTAGTTATATCACATGTGGACAGTTTCACGCCAACAAGACAGTAAAACCAATTTAACAAGTCCTACTGCTATCATACAAATGCATTAATTTGTATGGCAATAGCATTTACACAGGTGATCAACTTGCTTTGTGCCATACAATAAAACTGAATTCATTTTCATGTTTGCAATCATTATATTGTCAAATTCCTAAGATCACAGCTATGTTGCACTTTACTCATTAATCCAGTTATATCATGAAATGCCCAGTAGTCTACACTGTGCAAGTGTTTTGTAAAGTCCACAGTGGTTCATCATTTACACTGAAAATGCTGGATTGCAATACTTTACCTGCTGCGCTGTAGTCCACTATATGAGACACAAAGGAGAGGAGACTGCTGGGGGGGCACATTTTGTCCCGGCACTACCTGGTAGCCTATTCTTAAGATATACAGTTGAAACAAGTGCTAAAATATCCCAACAGACACATTCCCTATTTCCCTCATTGCTTATCAGCCCTTTGGGAACATTGCTGAGTGTCCTCAGTGCCCAAGAGCTCATTTTATGGCTATATACTGTATTTTCAACATGAATGAAGAAATGTAGGACATGAAACACACAGAAACACTGTGTGGAGTTGTTCCCCTAACATTTGTCATTCTACATTTCTTCACTGAAATTGTGGTTTAGGGTTACACTTGGACCCTGATAAGAACTGCTCCCATTAATATTTTACCTGAATATGCCTAGACAATAAATCTCGTGAAATTACACATGCTCAGCAGTCCAGTTAGTATTAAAGTTTTCACTAGTTTATTAGTTACAATGCCAAATTCCTTCAGTGTACAGTAGCTTATATTTTAGCAAACAAATGCCTGATTTGCTTCCTAGATATTAGAAACTTTAAATTTCTTAGAAGCCAATTTATGCGTTTAGTGACAAGTAGCATAGCCAATAGAGATCAGTTACATTGTTCATTGTCATTTGTTCCCAGTTGAACATTGAACAGAGCCTTCTCAGAGGGTAGAGGAAGTACTAAAATACGAGGCCCAGTAAGCTCAATCAGACTCACCCAGCCAGTCATTTATGAATTCTTTATACTGCCCATTGCAACTAATGACCTGGCGACTGAGCCATGCAATTTAGCAGTTTTCATTAACTAGGAGTGAAAAACACCAAATTGTTGAACCTTGTTTGACAGGCTCTGGGGATTCACAATTTTTGATAACAATCCTGTAATTGAAAATATTACCCTGTTCTGTCAGAACCCAGTACTATCTGAATGAGGGGATTAAAGTTCTAGAATTTAATCTACAAAGTATTAAAATATATTTTTTATGAACCAGGGACTATAATATTTTACTGAAGAATTTATTTGGGAAGACTGTCCTACCATGTTCAGTTTGGCAGCTTGATGATTCTCTAACTTGTAATAACAAGTAACTCTTAGGATTCTCCCTAGAAGTGGACACATGGTGAAACAAGCAACACTGAACTGAAACCCAAACAGTCCGATATCCACTGACTCCCTTTTAAGGACCCAGACTCTCTAATGCTGACTGAATGAGCAACCCCACAAACACTTAGTGCAAGCCAACATGAGAACCAACCGCAACCAGAATATAGATGTCGTAGTCAGACATGCTAAAGTCAGTATATTAGATGTAGGATATTAGGATTGTCAAATATCAGGCTGGGGCCAGTACACAGAATAAACACAAAAGCTCAGAAATGAGTAGACCATCTTTGGGAAATGCCTCATATTTATAGGCCGAGATAATGGGAAACAGGAAGCATCCGTGCAACAAAGCTACAGGTGTGCAGCCACAGATCAGCACTAGGCTGTTGGACAGCGCACCCTGAAAACAGACACACAGACCAAAAGCTCAAATGAAAGAGCGAAAGAGCTACAGTTCCATTCCCACCAGGGGTCCTACCAGACCAGCAAGAGGGATTTCTGACAGTAGCCTCCTGACTCTCTTAACTGCAACATTCTCAAATCAGTCTATAATATCCTGATTACACCTAAACAGCACAGCAACAATTCCATTCATCTTAGTGTTTCAGCTTTTACTGAGAATTTTTATTCAAGTAAGCTACCTACCACAACCACAAAATCTATTTGTGCATGATAAATTAACTTTGCCTTGAATTCATATGAAAAGAGTAGCGTTATATTCTCCATTAACTGCAATTCATCTTAAAAATGATCATACACTGGTAGATTACATTTAGATGATATTCTCATGGCAACAAAATATTGTTGATAATTACATAGCACTGTATTGTTTTTGAGAGGCTGATATGAGTATACCGCTGCATTTATGGCTGTTACGGCCTGTTGCTATTTCTATTACGGCAATTTGCTGTTTCTAGAATAGATTTTCCAGCATGATATTGATAGTATTTTGATGTAAGTGACATTAATGTTACTGCTGTAGTTTTTAGGATTACATGTCTCCAAATTGAGGAATATATTAATTTGATTTGGCATGGAACTGGTAAAGTGAAAGACTTTTTATTTGTTTTGTTTGGACATTCTATACATTTAGTATCCTGGTGGAATCAAAGACCCAAATAATGAATTGTTAAACAATGGATTTACTATCAATATATCAGTGAAAATGGATAAAAGTCAGTTTATTTAAATATATGTAAGGGATAAGTGTCTATGGGGGGAATTCACCAAAGTGCGAAGTGAGGTGCGGAACCTTCACCTCACTTCACACTGACTGTTATGCACCCGCTGATGTCTTGCATGCAGACATCAGTGAATGCTTTACAGGGATTCCAGTCTCGGTGAGGCGACTCAAGTGGTCTCGCTGAGACTGGAATCCCTTTAAAGTGTTCGCTGCAGGACATCAGCGAGTGCATAAAAGTCAGTGCAAAGTGAGGCAAAGGATCCGGACCTCACTTTGCACTTTAGTGAATTCCCCCGTGTCCCATATATATATATATATATATATATATATATATATATATATATATATATATATATATATATATATATATATATATATATATATATATATATATATATATATTTATATTTAATTGCTTATTTGAAATTATTGAAAAGAAAACTGTTTTACATTTTTGAGATATGCTGCTTTCTACTCTTGTTCTCAGGTGATTGCCACAGGAAATGTCAACTTCAAAAACCAGAAACTATTTCCAGATTTCTGCATATAAATATGGGTTTATATACATTTCATAGACCCCCACTATATTCAGTTCTTGCTTTTCTATTGCTGTAATTTTCAACTATGGTAACATAGTAACAGGTTGTCAGTCTGGAAAAAAATGACACAAGTCCATCCAGTTCAGCCTATTTACCTGCAATATTGATCCAGAGGAAAGCAAAAAACCCATGAGGCAGGAGCCAGTTATCCACATATTAGGGAAAAAAATGATTTCCCGACTCCAAATAGAATAAATAAAGATCCCACCTCCAGTTATCTAGACAAGATAATAGATTTACTATATCATAAACACAAATACATTCATGCTTTATACAGTTTGGTAGAAAACTTTAGTAGGATTGCCACTGACCAACCCCAACTGTAATTTTGTTTCCTGCTTGAGAATCTAACTTTGGACCCTAATATGACCAGCACAGTTTCATTCTTCGCATGTAGCACCCCTTTCTTGGTTTCACCCACACCGAATATATGGTATGCAGATACCCCATACTTCAAATAACAATATATGGGCTCCAACATTTAGTTTCCAGTATCCAGTTTTCACACTGCCTTACATACATAATGAAAAGCATAATTCTCCACACAGTCAATGTCATTTATCGGATACAATTCCTGATAACAAAACAAGCTTGTTTGTTGCAGCTAAAAGGTCACGGTGCCCTTTTTACTTCTTTTCTATCTTTACAATACCTTTATGTGTTATCTCCGCCAGGAAAATATTTCAACTTTTTTTCATATCCCAAAAGTCTTGCATTGCTATGTTGTTCGATAAATTAGACAGCACGTCTTCGCTACAAATGATTATTTCACAAGACCTGAAATGTTCATTTTCTTATTGTGTCCTGTCTGTATATACTTTGCTTTCAAATTTTTACACTGGGTTCACACTCAGAATCAACCTTTAATTAACAAACACAACAAATCCTTTTATATATTTACATAAAATGACATGAATTAATGAATACATGAATGTTGTGTTTAATACAACAATACTTGATATTGTCTTGTATTCTTCAGAGATCTCTGTGTAATTCTTTCTATCATATTCAGTCCAGTTTATATAATATATAACGTATTTTTCACTCCATAAGACACACCTAGGATTTTAAGTTGGAAAAGAAGAAAAAGAATACTCTGAACCAAATGGTGTGCTAAAATATTTAATAAAAATATAAAACCCCAAACTCCCCTGCCTGCTTCCCAGCCATCCTGCCTTCCCTCC
>WMED01019015.1:0-12543 GCA_019650415.1 Pipa parva | reverse complement strand
AGAGGATCAGTCCATTAACCATTGAATGCCTATTTCATATCCATATCATATGTCATGGTGCTCAAAACAGTTGTGCATGTAGCATGCTTTTTATCTGATTTCAAATCTGTGTATCTAAGCCTCCCTCCCATTTAGAGGAGAGACTTCCATCCTCTTGTTTTAATCATGGCCAGGCACTTAGAGTGAAGTATCTTCATGATTTTACGCTTGTAATTTACTTCACTTTATGTCATCTGGTATGACAGTTTCTGTTCACCTGGTTATTTTTGAAACAGACGTCAAACATCAATTTAGCAAATCAGTTGTAAGGAAGAGTGCAGGTCTTGATTTGGTTTCTCAATCAGCTCTCAAGCATTGCGGTGACCAATTGGCAGCTACCTTCACAAAAATCTTAAATATATTTACAGCTGTGTGAAGTACCCACTTCTTTCAAAAAAATTCAAAAAATTCTAACAATACCAATTCCTAAAAAAGCAAATGTTAGGTAATTTATTGATTAAACATTCGTAGCGATGAAGGTCTTTGAACATTTAGTTTTGGCATATTTGAAGACTGCACTGGAATCTACATTATCTCCAATTCAATTTGCATATAAGGCAAATAGATCAACAAAAAGACATCATTCATTTAAATCTTATATTTTTTTGCTGGGTCGCTTGATGGTGCTAGATATGTGCTTTTCTCTGAGAAAAAGTCATATTATGTTTTATATATTTGGCGACATAAAAGTGATTCTGCTAAAAAGTAACAAGCATTTCTTGTCATTTAGGTATGGCAAATATATGCAGAAACAGGCATCGCTATCAACTTAATTACAAAATAAAAAAAAAAACATACTGTATTTGAAACACAAAAGTGATGAATAATCCTCCTTTAAGGTTTAAAAGTCCTACATGGACACACTTATTGCTGCCTCTTTAAATTTGGAAAGACCAGATCTTCCAACAATCTTGTGAAGTATATGCAACAAACCTAAAAAGAAAGCACAACAAAAAACACAAAAAAGGACACCTGATAGTGCCTTATCAACAGGTAACTAATTATATAAGAAAATCAGAGAATCGATCCATCGTTTCTTTTCCTCCTGATAAAGCCACAACAGTTGGTGGTGAAATGCGCAGAGGACTGATCTGAGAGAATTGAGGACTGTGTATGAGACTCCCACAGACCTTTCTGCATATTTTACCACAAAGGACTGCTTTGATATATGCGCATACTGTGTGCACCTCTCGTGAGTAGATACGCTTTATTTTATTTTTGTTCATTAAAAATCAGTTTTACACTATGGAAGTTTTTCTTGTTGGTTGCTCATCATAAGCTTAAGAAGTCCATTTGGATCAGAAGTAAGACGGATCCATTGTTCTTTCAAGAAAGAAGTTACCAGTTTGACCATATGATGTTTGAATAAAAGCTGATATTTCTTACCATCTGGTGAGCGCATAAAAATACCCACGTTCTGGGCACTTGGTTTTTCAACACAATTATTGGTGTTTATTTTCCCATTTCATTTTTAACACTGTGCACTTGAATAAGAATTTTTTTTTAAGTGTACATTTGGGCTGATTTTCTTATATAATTAGTTACCTGTTGATAAGGCACTATCAGGTGTCTTTTTTGTGTTTTTTGTTGCGCCTTCTTTTTAGGTTTGAAGCATTTCTTGTAGTTATATTTGAATACTACTTAATGGGGTATTCCAGATTCTTGTGGGATCTGCTATCTAATCAGTATTTTTTTTTTTTGTAAAATATCTTTTTCAATATGCATTTATCATAAATTCTAAAACATTTCTAAGATGTTTTGCCTACAAAGTCTGGTGTACAACTGTCAATAATTTTATCTTCTCAGGCTAGAAAGTAACACCCCCTGCTTCCCTTAGACGGGATGGAAGATTACACTAGGATATACTTTCTGTATACTGGTCAGAAGTATCGTTTCTATAGTTTGGGGCCCAATTTCTGATTGGAAGTACCAGCTTCCACTGCACCTCCACTGCTCCATAGGACAGAAGATTCTCTTTTTAACAACAATGTATGTATATGTAGTCTTCTGGTTTTATTCCTTTTTATTTCACAATTGTCTCCACATAAGCTTGTATGTCCTATTTTAGATATTTTTATATAACCACTGAACCTTTTAATTATAGATAAAAACTTTGATGCTCTAACACATTTACAAACCTCCTGATTTGGTTGTGCCAACCATTTTTTTGTTGGTGCACAATAGGGGTACCTTGCTTGTAAGCAAATTTTCTTATATCTTTTCAGGTGAGATGGGGGTACTAATTTAACCCTCGGTGGTCGCAGCATATTTGTGTGTGGGTTGCTTGGAGTGTTTTGGCTCATTTATGTACTGGAAGACTAAATGGCATAGCTGTTTAACCCTTTACAATCAATCATCAGATGTATAGTGTGAAAGTGGTGTACCTGACAGACTGATTGATTCACTCACTAATACAACAGTAAATTATACAATTAGTAGACATATTTCTGTTCAGCATTAGGCCATAGAATTCTTTATCAAGACAAAGATCTGTTCTCTGTATAACAGTAATGGAATACATATTTTATTATGCTTTTGTAACATGTCTTTGTTCAAACATTAGTTCGCCCAAGGTGGAAAGAGATAATTGACTTGTCTTTTCCAGTGAGAAAGGTGTGATTAAGGACATAAAAAATCTATACATGATTTTCTTTTAATTATCACTGATGCAATAATATGTGTGATTGTGTTTTTATGTTAAATTGCATTACTATTATTACAATGTTAAACCACAGTATAATCAGAGGTCTATAGTGAGATCTCAGGTGCTAGACAACAGTTACCTCAATTACCACTATCCACTTAATCCTATAGTTTCTATCTGTATAGAAATAGAGCACAATTAATTTATTTCTATTCATTTTAACATATTGCAAGCTCCACTGGACTACGCACCTCCTGAACAAAGTCAAACCATGCTTCAAGTGGTATGAAATTGATAGAGAGGGGACCTTCCCTATATTTCCAGAGAGTCTGGCTGCTCCACAAGACCCAGCTGTAGACTAAAACCCTCATTTGTAGCAGCTTTAAATGGTTATGCCAGTACAAGAGATAACCTGGCATATGGGGTTTTAGAATGCATTTCAGAAAAAAATCCATGAACAAGCTCTTTAAAATGATCGTATACAATGCATACAGAAAATGTACCCAAAATGAATTTCAGAATGATGAGATGCCTGCCAAAACAACTATGTGTTTCTGCAAAAATAAGATGTCTTATATTAATTTTTGCTCCTAAGCTCCTAAAGATGTACTAGGTCTTATTTTCAGGGGATGTCATATTTTTTTGGGACACGGGACTGGTACAGTATATTTCTCATACTTTACTGCAGCTAGGTCTTATTAACAGTGAGTAAGTTAAAGATAAATGAACAAGTGAGTCTAAATTATTTTAAAAATTCAACATTTTATTCAGAGAGTATTCTGTACTCTTCCAGATAATGAATTATTTATCTGAGTAGCGCAGATTTTATAAGATGTGTTCACTAAAATTAGGGATAATGTGAGTTGATTCATACATATACACAAAACAATTAGCATATGCAAGAGCCATGGCAGCCCCCATAGCAGTACCCTCCTGCTGCTTATAATATGTTTTTTCAAACCATAAGTAATTCAAAGTGAGAGTAAGTTTCAATAAATTCAGTGAGTAAGGACTGTGCCTGTTTTTTGGATGTTGAGATCTTCCATAAAAAATATGAATTGGTTTATCATTTATTTCGTAAACCAACAGACCAGAACTCACTTTTACATCATTGTATCCATCATCCGTTGGGTATAAAGAAATTTTTACCTTATTCACAATTTTTAAAAGTTGTTAGAAATAATTCAGAAATAGTCATAAGAGATATATAGCTGAAAGATTTGTATAACGGATTTTTGGAAAGAGGCTACAGGGTACAGAATTTAGGTTTAGTTTTTCATAAAGTTCTTGCTTCACATGGTGAGTTGTTAGAAAAAAGTAATAATGAGAATAGATTTATTATATCTACTATTTATAACACACATTCTTTTGTTTTAAACAATGTGGTTAACCATGTTTGGAATTTTCTTGCAAGTGATGAGCAATTGCAAAATATGTTAAGAAATCTTCTTCTTTGGAGCTTTAGGAGAGGTAAGAATCTTAGTGACATTCTTACAAAATCTGACCCTATTATAGAACGCTATCAAAAAAGATCATAAATCCTTTTTCCCTCCTTTACGCCCTGGATGTTTTCATTGCAGTGGGTGTGTCACTTGTAGAAACATGATATGGGGGTCTACATTTCACCACCCACACTCAGGTAAATTATATAAGATCAAATATCACATCACTTGCACCACCACTCATGTGATTTTTATGATCACTTGCTCTTGTTGGGTTAAATTATGTTGGTAAAGCACAAAATGGTTTAAGGGAAAGAATGCAAAACCATAAATCTAAACTGAGAGCTGCTTTTCAAGAACTAAAAACTGATATTCCATTGATGCACCAATTTTACAATTTAGACATCATGATTCTAGGCTACTGTATATATCATATACCAAAACCTAATAGGTGATGATTGGTCCTGATTATTGGCTTAAAGGGAGCTGTTTTGGATCAAAACTTTAGATACAGTGACCCTATGTGATCTTAATGAAATTTGTCCCTTTAATGTACTTCTATAAGATAAGGGTGTGGTTCCTAGCTAATATATACTATAATACTGTCCCTTTCCCATTTCCAATATACATGTTTCTGGCTGTCAGTCTCAACATCTATAAATTTATAAACGTCTCGAAATTTGCAACTGAGTTTGTTTTATAATGTTTTATTAAAAACACTGGCTTTGTATTTGATATATCCATTGTACTTGGCTTTCTGTAAAGATTCGCTGGTGCTTATATATATGTATATATATATATATATATATATATATATATATATATATATATATATATATATATATATATATATACCGGCATGTTTTTACTACTACTTGTATTTATGTATACCACTAATGGGGTTATTTTTGTTAATTTTGTCTGTTGGTGGAGGATTATGGGAAATGTGTGGTTTATTTAAAACTGTGTTTTTTCTTGTTGGATTTTTATGATAAAGGCCCTGCTTGATGGCCAAAACATTGATTGGGGCAATTTTAATGTAATTTATTTTAAAATCTAATTCTTTATATCAAGTCCTTGTGTGCATGGGTTATATTCTATTTTTTTGTTTATTTAATTTTTCCCTGCACCAAGGCATTATCTAATGCAACACTAGATGCAGTGCGGTGTTATATATATATATACAGTATATATATATATATATATATACTGTATATATATATATATATATAATTATCATTACGTTATATAATGATAAATTATGTATTTCTTTCTGTCTGCTTTATCAAAATGTGCACTGCATCTCTTTAATATAGAAATATTGTTGAGGCTAAAGTTCTCACTCCTTTATTTTGTGCTGCTCTGCACCATACATTTCAGTCACTGCAGCTGTTATGCCTCTGCAGACTTCAAATAATCCCTGAGACTGGGAAGAATTCTCCTGAACTGCCACAACCAGTTTGAGGTGATTATCAGCCATCTGCTCTGCTGAGGTTATTCTGAAGTAATCTGTACAATTTCTCTATAATTAGTGAATATTGATTAATGAAAAAGTTACTCTGGCCATGAAAAATGTACCATATGAGTGTAATGTAATTTGTTACGATCCACAAGTGTAGCCTACATTTTCTCAAGTGTCTGCAGCAAACAAGGCTTCTCTACCTGCTATTGTAAGGCAGGTAATTCCCCATGTCACCAAGGGAGTTTGATGCTGACTAGGGCACAGAGTTTAGGGGATCAGCAGTGTTCACCCTTCTCTGCTCTTCTTTCTTCCTGTACAAGTTCAACACTTGATATAAAAGAAAAAGATCAAATAAAATATATATTGTTGTGTATAGGTAAAGCGCCCATAAAAAATTATTACAATAAATATACAGAGTAATGAACGTATGAACCAATTGAAAAAGAAGAGTCTCTTAGTCCAAAAAGGCAAGTACTTATCAGTTCAAAATGTTGGACCAAATCCAGTTTCCTGCACTTGAACCAAAAGGAGGTAATCTGCCCAGTCACCTCTTCGCATGTGTGTAAATCTCAATGATCAATTCTGGATGGGCACAGAATATGGATGGCAGGGCTGGAAATATGTGAAAACAAGGGAGAAGATACTCCCCTAGTGTGATAACGTTAAATAAATTGTGCACTGTGCACGTGAATAGCCTTGCACCCAGGGGCCTTAACATTGTTCTTGATCTGGCAGCTTTTTAATGTCCGTTTTAATGTCCGTTTTATATCCTCTATCCTTAAAAAATATTAACCTGTCAACTATAAAAAACTATATTATTTTTAATTTAATTAACTTAATAATTTTAGATATGTTTACTTCCCCTTTAAATCACATTTGCAGTTATTTATTTCCTTTTTTATATAGTCGTTTACACCCTTTTTATATAGTTTTTTATATAGTAATTTATATAGTTTATAATCTATTATACTAGACATATAAAAATCAACACACAGGTTTAATCATGGTTTTTGATAAATACAAAGCATTTTCATTGTTTATCAAGTGAAAAAGGAATTATGAAGCAAAGTTTGCAAAATTGATGTTTTTATACAAAAAGAATTGCTAATTAATTGTTTTATAAATGTACAAATTGTCAAAATACTGTTTTAATGATGTTCCATTGTGCTCATACAAATTGCCAATGCATGAGTATAATGTTTTATACAGATGTCTATGAGCGATTTTTCATGTACTAATAACTGTATTATTTTTACCTTTGGGCAATGTGATACAACAGTTATGGATTAACAACTCCATAGCGTTGCACAAAGAGGACTATAACTCCCAGCAGCATCGCTTAATGAGATGGAACGCATAACCGGCATTCCACTTCCTACACTTGGAACGCATCATGTGATGCGTGACGTCGGCAACGTCTGACATCACGACGTAAAAGCTGGAAGTGCGGCCGGTTTTAAAAAGCGAACCGTGCAGCATTAGAAACTCCAAACGGTAGCGATTATAGCCACATCTCCTGAGGAAGCTAATGGTGATTAGCGAAACGCGTAGAGAGGTACTCTAAGACGGTGAATCCAACATCCTAGTGACGGTAGAGGTCCATAAGGAGCAATCATCACATTGCTTAAGCGGTTGGAATACAGTTCTAATGTGTGTATGTACAGTATATACCTGTTTAAATAAAATCTTTTTAATCAAAATATACTGCACTTTATTTCTACACCATCTGGTTTACTCCTGCATCCCAACAACTTGAGGAAAAGGGTTCCAGTGGTCCGAAATCCATAAGGTTTCTTCTTCATATTTAAGTGCCAGACACATCGGCACTTTCCGGTGAGTGCATTCACAAAAGGGGGAAAGAATTGATCCCGTCCTATACCACTATTATAGTTTAACAAATCACTCCTAACAAGCACAGTGCAGTTAATATAGCTTCCACTTGTCCTCACAACACACTTACTGTTTGTGTGTATCACAAATTCACGTGCACAGTGCACAATTTATTTAACGTTATCACACTAGGGGAGTATCTTCTCCCTTGTTTTCACATATTTCCAGCGCTGCCATCCATATTCTGTGCTCGTCCAGAATTGATCATAAAGTATATATTGTGTAGTTCTGATGGTAATAAATAATCAGCATAGATGTTTGTAACTTCATATTCTGCCACGTGAATTCCAACCTTCAGGAGATCTCTAACTTTTAGCAGTCTCTCCTCAGATTATTGAATGATGAAGCTTGCATTTATCATTGATTCTGTTAGCCAATAAAAGGTATCACATATACTCTCTTGTCTTTCATTTTTACTCTCCCTAAGCGTAATAATACATGACTTTATAGGCTACCTGAGTTTTTTAGGAGCTGGAAAAGCAGCCCCTGCTCCCCCTAGGGATCATCACTGTGAATGGGTTTAGTTCTTGGCTTTTTGGCTAAGATCTAATTTAGAGCTGGGCTTACCTAATTACTTCCAGAGGGAGATAATTGGGTTTAAAGCCATAACCAAGCCATTCACTTTTGCTGGTTATGGTTGCAGGGACATTCAATAGGATGTCCCTGAGTGCAGCGGACAGCTGTAACAACAGAAAAATCACACAATTATCTTTTCTCAGCAGCCTAGCCCCTTCATGTGATTTTGGTCTGGTTCAGTGACTGCCTAAGAAGTTTAAGACTGAGGCATGGTCTATTGCTAAGGATTACTTTTCACTGTAAGTGGGTTTACAGCTGGGGGTTATACCTAATTACTTCCATAAGGAAATAATTGGGTTTTAAAATATAACTGCACTGTTGCTGGTCATGGTTTATATTGCTGGCTTATCTTTGCTCGAAATCGAATGATCACGATAATCAGTACGATTTTTGCAAAATCATCGGATCATCGATAGGATCATCGATAGCACCCGATTGTACCGATTTCAACTTTTCTCATATCATCGCTCAACACTAGTTATTATGTGTTCATTGATCAGACCTGCAACTGCTGTATTGCATATTCTCTGAAATATACTACAGTCTTTCAGTAGTAAGGTTTAAACACCATATATGAAAAGGAGATGAAATCAGAAGAATTTGGTGTCATAGTTTGCAAAACACATGTAAATTAAGTCAAAAGCATGAAAAAATAAATAATAAAAGAAAAACACATTTAAAATCACTTACATATCATCGACTGAATTTGATCTTGATGCTGTTAATCACAACAATATTTAGAAACCATTTTAAATGACAAAGGCCGAGCCAAACATTAAACAAAACTGAGAGTAATACTTTACTTTCTTTCAGGTCACTTTAATAATAGACATATCTTTAATAGGTTTAGCAGAATAATATGCAACTTGTGGCGATGAAAATCACATTTTTTTCTCATTTGATGAGACCCCACATAATGACTTCCAAAATCACATCATGTTAGGCGAGTTTCAGTGTGACAATGTAGTTAAAATATGTGGTAACACTTTTATCTTGACTTCAGCCAAATCAATGAGGCAAGCACAACCATAAACATTGCATAAAACACAAAAAGAACAAGTCCATTACTCACAATGTAATATAAAAATTCCACCTGACAGATGAGAAAGAAACATGGAAATGAGTTTTGCAGAACATCAAGTGAATATTAAACAGGTTGAAATATGAATATAGAATGGGGCATGGATTGAAGTACTGAGGACATTTATTTCTGAAGTGATTTGGAAATGATCCACAAGTGGTATATTGCAGTATGTCATTATTTCCAAAAATTCTAGGTTTAGGAAAAATATACATATTTGACACGAACAAACAGCTCAGAGAATTAAAAAAAATAATAATGTGTTATGTTATTAAGATTAAGAAACCTCTTTATATAATCATGTGTTTATTCTATTCTAGATCATTTGCATGGGTAAAATACAGAGTGACTCTGGTTATTTAACAAAGCCAATAAGGTATTTTAATGTTAACAGTTTTATTTAATATCAGATTCAGCATGAAAATAATGATATTACTGGAGTGCCAAATAAATGCGGGTGAAATTTATTAAACTCGGAAAGACCGTTCCTGGTCTTTCTGAGTTTATCGTGCAAGATCTCATAGTGTTCCCGCAAGATTACTGCAAGTTTTTAATGGAGTTTATTTATCTCAATTTTTTAATAAAATGGTCAGAAAGACCGCTCTCAAGGGGGTTATTCACTAAAGTCTGAATTGTTGCATGTAGGTGTGAATTCACCAAATAAAAACAGTCTCAATAGGCTGCTACTGCTGCAGTCGCGTCTTTAAAATGGGAATATTGTCCCAGTCAAGACTTTATTATGGGAAAATTGTTGCAATCTTAACATTAAAAAATTGTCATGACTTTACAATGGGGAAATTGTCACAGATTTGCTATGGGAATCCGCTGTTTGAGAATTTGACAGGCGAATTCGCACCAAGTGGGCAAAATTTAATAAACTTGAAATTACCTGATTTCGTCTTTTTGAATTTATTCCGTGCGAGATCTCAGCTGTTTATCATGTTAAATGTCAATTGATTTTTACCTATTTGATATTTACCTATAGAAACTTTTAGATTTAGTGTTTTTTGGGATTTTTTGAAGTAAAGGTAGCCATACTACTATTGTAAAGTATGGCTACCTTTACACTGAAAAATCCGATTGAAAAACTCAATCAAAAAGTTTCTATTGGTAAATATTGACTGAAAAAATCAATTGATATTTACTGTGAGAAACAAATGAGATCTTACAGGAATAAACTCGAAAAGACAAAATTTCAATTTTATTGAATTTCGCCCAAATTTAAATTTAATAAAACTCTAGGCACCTGGGGTAGCATATTGTGGATCCCTGAAGATACTGTCTATCTTATTTATTTTCACTTGTACAGATACATGTGAGCTTTATTTATGCTCTAAAAAATTTGGAGCACTGGACATCAAGTTATCTACTTAAATGGCAATAAAAAAATATGAAAAAAAAGAAAAAAACATAGATTTCAGAAACAGATGGTATGGACTCCATAGAGACATAGTTCATAAAATCTTGCTGGAATTTGTGTTTCATTTATTCAGCCCTATGGTGCTCGCCCTGTTACATCTCCAAAAGCGCATTCAATTATAATGGTTCTCACTGCTTAAACCTTGATATGTCGATATGTTGTTGTTTTTAGAGATTTATCCAATGTAGTACTCCACAGTATTACCCTTCTCCAGGATTAATTAGGGAACAATGCTCCTTCATATCTGCATAAATTAGATTTTAATAAATATGACTCGTATATTATTGTTGCCAGTACCCATCAAGTTTAATCTGAATTGCACGTGTTAATATACAATATAATTCACATTATTGTCTACAAAAGTATACCCCAACGCACAGTACCTATTTTGTCAGTTTGTAAAATAATATCCCTTTCCTGATGATTCACGTATATGGCTTCATTTATATTATCATAGAAGTCATCTTCCTTATTCTTTTATTTCTGCTCATTGAGTTTATGTTGCACGGGTCGTACATAATGTCTGAGGTTATTAGTTGTTTTCAAATTAGAATATTCCAGAATAGATGACTATGATTAATATTGAATTTAATATCAGCAATTCAAACTTTTAACACTGCTCTGTTACTCTGAAGAGAATATATTTTAATCACCTCTGTGGCCTTTCCTTATATAATACATTTGTAAGCTTATATTTCTTTATACTTTTAAAATATGTTTGATACCAGATAACTTTCATAATGTCATTATTTATTGTTCCCAATGCCAACCAACCTTATCCAAAGCATAACAAGCACATGATCATTCATTACATTCACTTTCTTTGAATTCCAAGAAAACTGCATACAAAAACACCAAAGAGTCTTCCCAGTTTAACACTGACAAGCATGATACAGATCATTCATACAGTACAATTTATTTCTTGGTATATACTGTATATAGATAATGTGGTCCCCCTTTCTGTAACTGAAAGGTTGCTACATTTCACTGAGAAGTTCCATGACAAAAAAAAGAATGAGGTTGAATGCTAAGGAGGAGTTACTTACTAAAGATTGAACAGCTGTGGAAATGCCCATCTTCATGTCCTTTCTCAACTTCTCCAACTCCGCTTATTCAACAGTCTCTGTGAAGTGATGTATTTGCAACCAATTATGACACTTACTCTAGTCGCATCAATTTGCATGCGCATGCATGGGTAATTTGGATATTCAGCATGCAACTAAGTCTGTCAAAGGAGCGGATTCTGCAGGATGTACTACTCTGAATTCCCTTTGCCTTCACCAGATCAGAGTAGAAAATTGAGGGGTTGATGGCAGGGTTCCAGTGTTGCGTTTAGAGACTATTCATTCAAAGGTAACAATGGCGACTGCAACTAAATTAATCTAAACAAAATATGAATTAGGCACAAGGTGACATATAAAAATAAGTATTTTTCACTTATATACAGTTAATGGGATATGATGAGAATGATGTTACTGCCCTTCAATGGAGGAATTCTCCCCACTCCACATGACTTCTCATCCTACTATTATGCAACTGACTATGCCACACAAGGCATGCGACCACGTCTGTCACTGTCCGCTGCTTCATAAATAAAGAGAAGTGAATTCGCCTCTTCCTAATTGTATTGACATGAACAGATATGATGTCACTATGCTAGGCTAATTCAGCCTTTAATGAATGACCCCACAATGTTTTTATAGAGGGCTTGGAATTTTGAGGTGACTTTAAGACATATTTATTAAGACCTTTTAAACCAGTGATGCCCAAGCTTTTTTGGCCTGGGGGCCATATCAATTTGCGATACGTGTGGCATGGGCTGCTTCCAAGTCTAATTTTAAAGTTACAACTGTGACAATTTTCCATAGTAAAGTCGTGACTGTGACCAGAGCCGGTGTTAGGGGGGGGGCAAAGTGGGCAACTGCCCAAGGCCCCCGCACAATGAGGGCCCCCTCCTCCCTGTGCTGACTAATGTGTTTACACACTTCA
>WMED01019012.1:0-12544 GCA_019650415.1 Pipa parva | reverse complement strand
AAACAATAGAATGTGGGTGTGGTCCTTTTCCTTCCAGCCAGAATGCTGCACTTCAGCATAATCATTTGCCAAATATGGTTTCACACTGCCAAACTGACTCCAACACAATAGGTGATTCCTTTAGCTTAATGTAGCTTTTAATGTGGGTATATACACATAAAACCTCATTTTACTGAATCGTTTCTGGCCACAGGGGAGTAGGAAGCGAACTCCCGAAGGAGGAGGCAGCACACTTTTCAAGTTTTTCAAGATTTATTTGGACACCTGAACTATTTCCATAATATAGAGGCGCTGCTTTGAGCACTTATTGTGTTTATTTGTTTGGTTGTTTTTAGATATTGATGTAGTATATCTTTATATATCATCCCATATTTTACCTGTAACCCTTTTTCCTTATGGGAGTCGGCTCACATCAGATTAGACTTTGCTATATGTATCTGTTTTCAGCTGTGAGTACACTGAATATGCTGTGCTTAATTATGTGAATGAATAATACAATCTAAAAAGAAAGTCCATCAGTAAAGATATATCGAGGGAATGTTTTGACAAACATGAAAACAAATCTTGCATTATTTTTATATTTATATTGCAGGCATTCACTGTAAAGATGCGTTTAGTGCACATTCAATTGGAGTGATGAAGTGATATTTTAACAAGCCTGTTTATGAAATTTTAAAGCCAATAGTTCTGTGCGATCACATAAAAGAGAAAAATCAGAGGGGGAATTGTTTGGTTCAACATGACTGTATCTTCAATAACGCTAAAAAAAATGGACAGGCAAATAAAATAACAAGATGAAAAAAAAAATGTTTTGTTTTTTCATCTCTGCATAACCTTTTCCCTTAATTAGAAAAATGAATCAGGCCACTCTGCAATATTAATCCCAAGATGCCTTGCTCTGTGTACACTTCTAGTTCAGATCCTGATATTAGTTAAACTATTTGCCTCAAGCCACATCTTATTAGTGCTTATTTTAATAAATGCCATGTAGTATTGTGTGGAATTTCACAACTCTTTCTATTTTTGTGTGTGTGTTTTTTATATTAATATAATCAACAACATTCCTCCCCGTAAAGATTTAAAGGAACACTAAATCCTGCGCCAAAACCTTACGATGGGTGCACACTAGTGTTTTCATGCCTGACCTTTTCTTCTCAGAGCAAAAAAAGCAACTAGTATAATTATACCTGCGGCTATGGAGATAGGAGGCGCTAGCTGTATGTTCGTATAATTTTACCTGCGGCTATGGAGATAGGAGGCGCTAGCTGTATGTTCCTGTGCTCATCGCCATTACCCACTGACCTGCCTCTACTGATTAAGGCAAGGGTCACACTAGGATTTGTAAAATGGCTCCTGTAAGAGAGTACGTAATGGCTCCCATAAGATTAAGGGGGTTATTCACTAAAGTCTAAATTGTTGCGTATAGGTGCGAATTCGCCAGATAAAGACAATCACAATAGGCTGTTACTGTTGCAGTCGCGTCTTTATAATGAGAATATAGTCGCGACTTTATTATGGGAAAATTGTCACAATCTTAACATTAAAAATTTGTCGCGACTTTATAATAGGGAAATTGTAGCAGATTTGCTATGGGAATCCACTGTTTAACTGTACACTAACATTTACTTTTAGGGGGTTATTCACTAAGGTGCGAATTCGACAGTTGAATTCGCACCTTAGTGAATAACCCCCTAAAAGTAAATGTTAGTGTACAGTTAATCATGTGTCAGCTGCAGTGATTAGAATACAGAAATTCTGCAAACAGCATATTAAACATAGCATGTTGCATAAGTATGGCCTTATACCTGCATTTTATATAAATTCTCATAGGCAGTGACAGAAAGTTAGCTCCTCCCATCTTTATAGTCACAGACATAGTGTTGTGATATGTTTCTCCAGTTTGTAAGTTGGAGGTGATACCCTAAGGAGGAAAATGGCCAGAGGGAGATGCAACTTGAAATGTTGTAAGCACTGTTCCAACCACATGGCAGACTGGGGAAGCTCTATCGGCAGGTCACCATAATGTTAGGATTCTTATGTAGAAAATCTAATGGGCTGAGATTTAGTTGTATATACCTCCAAGTAAATCCATTCTTATGGAATATCCCTTAGAATTGTATGCATGTATTTATTCATTTATATAGCGCTGATATATTACACTGCGTTTTACAGAGATTCATCATTCACTTCAGTTTCTGCCCCTTGGAGCTCATAATCTAATTTCCTTATTCAGTCACACACAGAGATATGTTTTTGCATTGTGGGAGGAAACCGGAATGCCCAGGGGAAAACCACAAAGGTGCAGGGAGAACATACTCCATGCAGATGAAGTCCAGGGTGGAACTGAACCCAGTGCTGAAAGGTAGCAGTGCTAATCATTGAGCCACTGCACAGAATTAAGGGATATTTCATAATAAGGTGCTGTTGTGGTGGAGTAGATGTAATCATCAGTCAGTTACTCAGTCATAGCTTTAATATTTATAACAATACATTCTTTCCAGTGTCCCGTTAATTTCATACATCAACAGTTCCTTTAAAATTTAAAGAGCAGATGTGTTTGGGATGCCCCTCACTATAGAAAACATCTATATGGTGATTATATTTTAAAAGGAACGGTGGCAATAAGCATATATGATAGCATGTATATTATCTCAGTGTTACATTATTAAAGGCACAAAATATCTTAATTAGTGTATCTTCACATAGACTATTTCTGGTTAAATGGAATTTATGGGTGGTTGGTTAAGTGTCAGCCAGAGAGCTTGGTCTTATCACAGAATCCCTGAAAGAAAAACTGTATAAACATTGTTAATGTCATCTGCCTTTTTATATTAACTGGTATTCTGCACTTCTATGAATATAGTATGTGGGTGGGAAGTTGATTTACTAAAGGCAGTATATTCATGGGATGATATTCACATTCTGCCTAAATGTACAATGAAATGTCACTGCACTGATTACATTTTCAGATCTAGCTTATGATCTGATTTTGGTGAATATATTGTATTTTAAAATAGCACTAAGCTCTTCAAATAATATTCTGCTTGTGTATTTCTGCATACATTATCATCCTTAACAGCCATCTGCAGCCATTTATTTATGTAATGTCTTTATCCGGCATATCAAGATCTGTAAATAAATATTGCATATTAATTCTGTCGTCAACTAGCTAATGTATAGGTATGTAAGAAAAAATTTCATACAACAACCAGTGAGTGATAAATCCATCAGAATATAGATATTGTTATACCCTTCGGCAAATACTATCTATAGATAATGATGTCCACCTAGTGGATTTAAAAATTGATGCACATTTGGTTTGGATTCAGTTTCAGGAAGGCAAATGCAATTAATAATAAATAAACAAGAAATAAATAGTTATATCTAAAATGGAATGAACTGATGTATACAGAAGAAATCTCAGAAATATATCTTGTCTAACTGGAGGAGGACAGGTAATCCAATGTGCTTTAAGTTCTAAAATAATAATAATTTTTTTGGTGAAGGGCAGTGTGCACAGTATTTTTATGTAACTGGATGTCATTACAGATTCTTTACTTTTGCTGATGGAAGTTAGATTTGGACTAAATGACCACAAGTATAAATATCCATGCACTTGATCACATGTCAATGTGTACTAATAAACATGGTGGTAGTACACTATAGTTGTGAATTGAGTATTGAGTGAATTGTGAATTAAGAATCATTCACTGGTATAGGGAAAACTAGAATTATGAAAGCCAACTTCTGATTGGTTACTATAATTGTAAAGTTTGCCCTTGTTGATGAATTTCCACATATATGCTTTGTTCAGAACAGTTTCTTCTTCATAGTGAGACTTTACCAGAGGTGTTTTTACTAGCTACCCATGGGAGCACTAAGCTCAATTTTACTTATTATTTTAGAGCAGTTGATGAGGGCAAATAATACAGGGGAGATGGGTCAGCCTTGCTTAGTGCCCCTGACCTGAGGTTTTGTAAACAGTTATTGGACCAAAGAGAGGAAGTAAGAGTCTATACTATATAATCCACCCAGACAGGAGCCTTTCAACAGAGTTGAAAGCTTTACAACTAATACAAGCAACCTCTGTTGACTATACGTTAAGGTTAAGAAATAGTTTGTTTAGGTCTGTGATTTTCCGAGGTATAAAGCCTAATTTTTCCAGGTGCTTGGATGTGTTGCAGGAAATAAAGTACATTGATTTCAATATACAATTCAAGATACAATTATCAATGCAACAAATATTGTAATCAAATATGCATGCCTTGAAATCAGACAGTAACCTCCAATTTTAACAAAATGGTTATAAGACTTAGGACCCCATGAGAATAATTTTTAGAATTACCCTTAGCAACCCAAGTTTTTTTGCTTGCAAGAATATATTGACCAACAAAGTTCAGAGATATCAGTAGTGTATATTTAAACTTTTCAGCATTACAGGTATCAGCACCCTAAAAGACATTATTTTTATCTTATTTTGATTGTAGAGAATATGAAAAGTTTATATTTTAACATTACAGCATTATGAGATTTACAGCCTTATTCACCATTGTGCGAAGTGAGCAGCAAAGCCTTCGGCTCACTTCGCACATGGTGTTATGCGCCCGCTGATGTCCTGCACGTGGACATCAGCGAGCGCATTAAAGGAATTTCAGTCTCGGCGAGAGCACTCGAGTCTCCTCGCCAGGACTGGAATCCCTTTAATGCGCTCGGACATCAGCGGGCGCATAATACCATTTGCGAAGTGAGCTGAAGGCTTCGCGGCTCACTTCACACAATGGTGAATAAGGCTGTTAGTACCCCTTACATTTGCAACCATTATTTTAATCTTACTCTTCCTGCTGAGAATATATAAATGGTACATTTATTTTAACATTAAAGCATTATGGTATTTATTCCCCCTGCATTTGAAAACATCATTTTAATCTTACCTGCAAATTTATCACATATGAATTAGTATAAAATTCAGCACTGCCCCAAATTTAATAGTAGAAGAATCGGCACTCCCAGAAGTTAAAAACAAAAACTTTAATCCAACATGCTAAAAACAGGTAGCTGGTATAAAATCAATAAAGGACAGAGCACCCTCTAACGCGTTTCGCGCTTAGGGCGCTTAATCAAAAGTCAATACCCCTTTTCACTGCCCCAAATTTGATTGTCTTCAGCCCTCTTTATCTCTTTAGAGGAATATGCATATGCCCTACCCTTTTAAGTAACCACACCACAAGGTCTTTACTTTACTGAGCAATCTTCAAGAAATTTAAAAAATTGCACTGGCCTTAAGAGAAAGCAGAGACAGAAACTCCTCGTGTAGAAATCTTCAACATTTAAAGAAAATTGATGAAATTGCACTCGCGTTTTGTAGTTGAAATATTAGCATAGAACAGATAAAATCCCTCCTTCAATGAGTGGGTTCCATGTCTCAGCTGTGCTGTGTATGTTATCCGCTACAGGGTAAGAACTCCCAATAAAAAGTTATAATAGTGTAATATTTAAAACACCTTTAGTAAAAATCAAATGTTTACACTCACATGAAATGTTAATTATTATTATTATATTATTATTTCTGATGAGCTCATTATTTTAACATTTCATGTGAGTGTAAATATTTGATTTTGATTAAAGGTGTTTTAAATATTACACTATTATAATTTTTTATTGGGAATTCTTACTCTGTAGCGGATTACATACACAGCACAGCTGAGACATGGAACCCACTCACTGAAGGAGGGATTTTATCTGTTCTATGCTAATATTTCAACTACAAAATGTGAGTGCAATTTCAGCATTTTTCTTTAAATGTTGAAGATTTCTACACGAGGAGTTTCTGTTTCTGCTTTCTCTGAAGGCCAGTGCATTTTTTCCATTTTCTTGAGGGTTGCTTGTTGGAGTTTCTTGTGGACAAAGAAAAATTTGCAGCAGACTTTGAGTTACAGAAATCTGCACCCGGACAGTTCCATTGATTTTATTGAAGTGACTGCATCCATAGCGCAAGTGTTTCCATCCATCACTCTTTACCTTACTGAACACTGCCATCAGTATTACTTCAATAATACCATATGTTCCATTTGTCCTGCAGATCTTCTAGATTACAAACTCATTAAATACTTTATGATATTATATTATTGTATGCAATGTGTCTTACAGGGCTTTGATTATTGTAAATCACAAGGTGATAAGTTGCCAATTTACAGATAAATGATGAAACACTAGCAAATATAACACAGTCAATTCAGAAGGGACTTTTCCCCATCTAGTAACAATCATATTTATGTATAATCATATAAAGAAATATTTTTTTTTGTAATTACGCCAATTTATTACATGAATTCAAAACATAAATTACTTCTTTTTTTCAAGTGGCCTCTTTTTCATTTTTCACTTCAGTAACTCTTGTGTTTGGTGAACTGTAGTTCTCCTTGAAGGATACTTTAAATCACTAGTGTCGGGTTCACTTTTCATTAAAGATACATCAAGCTACATATATTAAATGTGAAATGCTGCAGGCGAGGCTCATTATGACATTATTTCATTTTTCTCTGCGGTGACCTCTGGCCAATAGATTCACATCAGCTCATCCTTGCCTATCTCTTGTAGTAACCGGAGCATTCGTTGTAATATAGAGTTCTAGACTAGGAATGGCTAACCGACAGCCCTCAGGCTACCCTTCAACAACAACTCCCAAGATCTTTGCTTAGCCAAAAGTTTGAATTCCATCAGTTGAAGGGCAGATAGCAGTAAAATCTTTAGAGCTGTAAAGACATCACCTACATATGATATTCAACTGATGCGTGTATGTGTGTGTATGTGTATATATATATATATATATATATATATTAGTGTTATTTTCACCTGAAATAATCATTAATGATTATTATCTATACATTTTTTTAACTAAAATAATGTACCAAACCTCTTTTTAAATACAAAAAATACATACAATATACATGACTCTTAGATGTGTGGTGCGGATGTTACTGTAAACAATAAATATTTTTTTCTGTGTATAGCAATGCCAAATTAAACGAATGTGTTTTCTTATAGGGTAGATGAAAAGGGAATTCTGTTGTACTTAATAACATTTATTAAATTAATGTTTTTTGTTATTATAACACACATCAACACATCAACAACTGCAGGTTGGAAAAATGCCTATACTTCTTCTCTGTCCTGTAATGGTGAAGAGTGTAGTGCATCTCTATATAGTATGTACTTGGACAATTATCTGGGAAGGAAGGACCTTGGTGTACTTGTAGATAACAGTCTGGGTTGTAGTAAGTTGGGTTATTTAGTAGTAGTTATAGAGAAGATAAGATATTAATGGCTTGTATTTAAATAGATATAGACACAAGAAAGATATGGTTACGTTGCCTGTTTATAAAGCACACACATTTAAAAACTCGAAGGGGTCCAGAGAAATGTTACTAAATAAATAAGAAGAACCGTTATACTCCAAGGTTGGTTTGTTTACATGGAAGAAGATGTGTAATGTCAGGATGGGGGTTTTTTTTTGTCATCACATGGTTCTGTGGAGATAAAACACCTATTGGAACTCCCCATGTAAAATGTATTTTACTGCTGATGATTAAGTGCCCTAATGCACGAAACGCGTTAGGGGGGCCACTATCTGCTTTTAATTGTTTGTGGATTTACAACATGTATCCTGCTTTTACTGCTAATTAAATAAATTTTTGTTTTTAACCGTTGGGAGTGCCGAAACCTCTTTTCTATTGTATTCAGCAGTCTTGGCATTGTTCCAGAGCACCCTGTCTTTTCATTAAAGGATTTTTCACAACATGGACTACCCATGGGATTGAGCATACCGACCAGTCTATTTCTTCATGTCCTAAAAAATGCTTTCACCTGAATTTCCAAGCAAATCCAAAAAGAGCCAATGTCAGCATTAGTAGACATTAATATTAATTTGGTATCTGCCACACTCCTATCATATCAATAGAGATGTAGATGCAAGCAACACTTGTATATCTCAGCAGAAATCTACATACAGAAATAAGCAGTTCATTCAGTTTGTACCAGAATGGTATAGAGAAAGGGTAGATCAACATGCTGATATCAAATTGGAATGGGTACATGCTTCAGTGGGGACACGGGTTACTTCTAAAATAACAAGAGTTACTAGATCAAAATATTAAACACTTTGTGTCCAAATGATCTTAACAACTTTTATTTTGTATTCATTTGTGTGATGTTTATTATTTTGTGTGATTTAAACTTGCCTTGACTTGATGTTAGGTAAAAGATGCAACCTTCCATTAGTTTATCATTAGCTTAAAAATGAAATTGTCTAAAAATGCAACTTGTTTTCATTATGATTTAATAACATATCAGTTTATTGGTATTAAGCAGCAGTATCAATACTGTATTTCTGTTATTGTTTCACTCTTCAAGGGCTCTAATTTTAAATAGTTAAAGAGATAGATAGATAGATAGATAGATAGATAGATAGATAGATAGATAGATAGATAGATAGATAGAGATAGATACAGATAGATAGATAGATAGATAGATAGATAGATAGATAGATAGATAGATACAGATAGATAGATACCGATAATTAGATAGATACTGATAATTAGATAGATTGATAGATAGATAGATACTGATAATTAGATAGATTGATAGATAGATAGATAGATAGATAGATAGATAGATAGATAGATAGATACTGATTGATTGATAGATAGATAGATACAGATAGATAGATAGATACTGATTGATAGATAGATAGATACTGATTGATAGATACAGATAGATAGATACAGATAGATAGATGCAGATAGATAGATGCAGATAGATAGATAGATGCAGATAGATAGATAGATACAGATAGATAGATAGGTAGATAGATAGATAGATGCAGATAGATAGATAGATAGATGCAGATATAGATAGATAGATGCAGATAGATTGATAGATAGATATTTGAACACACTTTGATGTACATAATAAAAATTACTTAGTGACACACTTGTTTTGCAGTTGATAAATACAATAGCTCCCATATTTGTGGAACCAAAAGAAGCTCCATGTTGTCAAAAAAATCATCATGTGAAAATAGGCAGTCTTTGAAGAGCATTGATCTGTATTGGAGTCTGACATTATTCTTGAGAAATGTTCTTCCGTAACAGTTTCCTCTCAATATAAAAGCACTTTGATGTTGCTTTTATCATATCACCCCCTGGAGGAAAGAAATTTATAGAAACAAACATTAAAAAGGAATTGTATTTGTGAAGGACCTTTTTGAAATCCTTCAGGAACACAATGTACTACAAAAAAATAATATTTAAAAGTGCCATTAAGGAATAAAATGAAAATTTTCCTATTTTTTTATAGAAACCATTTACATCTAAGTTGTTAATTCATCAATGTGTGAAACGCCCATGGTGGTGTGAATTCAACAAAAAATACAAACTTTACCAATTGATTTTATAAAGTAAAGAAAGTTATTTTCTACAACTTGTCAAATGTGCCCACCATTTTGGAGATGGAAATTCATTTTTAAATGAATCAAAAGTGTTGTTTATTTTTAATGCTTTAAGCCATACAATTTTATTACTGATATTCTAGCTGGCTTTCAAAAAAATAAATAAAAGAGTAGTAAAGAATAGAGTAAAAACACTACATAGACATAATAATTTTGTCTCAGATATTCTTCTTTTCACCTTGACATTCCAGCCGCCCACTCTTATTCTGTAGAAGCCACAATCACATGCATGCAGTGTTTATAAAATATCTGTAGCACAATTACCATAACCAATAATGCAATATGCATCAGATTTATGGAATTTTATAATGACTTCTAACATTAAAGTCTTACTGCAAACAATGTGAAAATAACTCAGAGTAAGTACAAACACGTCCATGAATATTACATAATGAAAAAAAACCACTGTATATGTCTGCTGTGATGCATGTTGTTCCTTTAAAAACAAATACAGTTTTTTTTTTTGTAAGTAGGACTTTTCTATGGCATCATGTCAAACCTCCCCAACAAATCATTTTAATTGCATGTTACCGTATTTATAGTAATATATAGCCAACTTGCCATTTGCCTTTGAGTCATATGATGTTCGTAAGACAACGTTTCAGATGCAGTCATTAGCAGGAATACTGTTTTAATCTTTTAAAATTCCTTTTATGGAATTAAACATTATTTCAGGAACACAATGAAGAATTAATTAACCATTAATGTATAAAGAAAATTTTACATTAATGGTTCATTGAAAGGGCTTTTTTTTTTTTTTGCTGCCTCGAAATGCCCCCATAGGCAATAATTTATACGTGTTGTGCAACAAAGAGGGTGTAAAACCAGATGTGTATTTATGAAGATGGATCAGACTTTAAGGATCAAGTTTACACAATGTTTCGAGGGGCAACCACCTCCCTTCATCAAACAGTTGCCCCTTGAAATGTTGTGTAAACTTGTTCCACAATAAAATGGGGATTTCCATTTGATATAACATGGTGAGCAGCCTGGATTTATTTGCATTGCACAAGTTGTTTTGGGTCTGTTGGAGTCTTTCCCTGCTAGCTTCTGGATAAAGAAAAAGGTGACTGTCACATGACTGTTTAACTGTTTCAGACTTTCTTGAAACATCTGACACACAACCACAAGTCGTTCTGCTATATTGGATGGTGTGATGTCTACACCTTTAATATGTTTTCTTGCGCTGTGTGTTACAAACCTCATTTTTTTACACTAACATTTAGCTAAAGGTTAGGAAAGCACATCAGAAAACTCAGAATTTGATAGAATATGGCATTTTTTTGCTTTCAAATCAGTGAATGTAAGCCTCTTATTTTGAAGCATTCCAAAGCTATTTCCACAAACATTTCAAAACGTTAGACTAGGTTAGATACTTTGTCCTTTTGTACTAGTAGGGGGTTTTGTCACCAAGTCCCACTGATTAAATGTCTGCGTTACTTTGTCACCTTACAAAGCAGGCTTGTTTTTATAGCTTACTAAATGATGTGCATAAATATTGGTACTATTATAAATGGTTGATTTGAATAATTTAACAATGGGAAACTCATAACACTACAAGTAAATTCTAATTGGCGACCAGAGATGAGATTTTCTTTTTTTACAATGTAGCCTTTTTTTATTAATGAAATAATAAGTTGCTGTAAGGGTGAAGATGTGACATTGAATTTATATCATTTAACCTTGGCAGAAATATCTCCATACTGATGCAGAGTGAAAAACATGCAGGTCAGTTGCCAATTAAGTCTTGAGTATAGGGGGGAAAAAAAAATATTTCCAGAACCCAATCATTTCCCACACTAGATTAATCTACCCTAGATTCATTTAATAAATTTATTTAAAAAAAAAACAAAACATTTCTTTCTTAAAAAAGAAAACGGCTATATGGATTCACTCATTTGCAGAAGATATAAAAAATTATCTTTGAGCAGTTGAAAATTTGTGTTGCACTATTTATATATTGGACATTCAGTTCACGTCATATAAATATATTATTTAGCATACTATGGATAACAACAAAAAAAGATGGAGTATGATAACGGATAAAAGGTGGCTACAACCAGTAAAAACAAACACAAACTAATACAAATCACATCTATGATATCATTTTTGCAAGTACTATGTAGGAAACATAGGATGTCACTACAAAATCATTTTTTTGCTGATATTATAGGCCCTGTGAGGTCATTCTAATTGAAAATAAAGGATAATTTATTAAATTACAGTGAAGGAACCTTTACTAAGCTGTTCGAGAAACTTTTCTTGCAGTTTCAGCAGATGTATTTATGTTGCGTGTATCAACTTAGTGGATTATTAGACAAATCCTTGTTTTGACCTTGAACATACTGCATACATAATGAACGAATCCCCCATCTAACACCTTTCATTTCTGTATTGCTGAAACCCTTCATTTTACTAATTACCTTGGTTCCCTGACTTTTTGTACAAGCCCCTTCAAAGTTTATGCATTTAATTATTCTTTAAAGTGTTTTGAAAACATGAAATGGATTAGTTTTTTTTTTTTTTTTAAATGATTCCTTTGGTGTTGATGTTATCGCATTCATGTTTAAGTGTATTTTCCTTGCAAGATCAAACTACTTGTAGTAGGTTTTGAGACCAGAAAGAAAATACCTGATGAATCTCAAGATACAGCAGTGCTTTGCAATTCATTTGCCATTAATGGCTGCTTTTCGAGTCGTGAAAAGGGTACTTGATGGAAATAGAATGAATACAAATTCTGTCTGTGCTGAACACATACACCCATCATAAATGTAATATGAAATAAGAGTCAAAATTTAGAGAGGTGAACAAGGTGGCGAGAATGTCACTTGTGTATCTTTATACTGTCAATATTGATAGATTGCATTTCTTCCTTAAAGTTATCATACATAAATTTCTACTTGAAAGTGTTATCATTACTATTTATCAATGTATATTTCTGCAATTACCTTTAGCTTTCATTTGAAAAATCTAGCTAAAACTCAGGGGGGAATTCACCATTGTGCGAAGTAGTGCGAACAGTTCGGGCGACTGCGCCAG
>WMED01019011.1:0-12544 GCA_019650415.1 Pipa parva | reverse complement strand
CTACAAGCATATTGATGCGTTGCGACTCGAATTGTCGCCTACAAGCGTATTGAAGTGAATACATGCGAATTCGGACTTTGCTGAATTACCCCCTAAGTCTTCATTTTCTTTCTTGTTCTGTCTGTTATTTTTAACATATTTTTTTGACAGTGTTGAAAGTAATCCACTGTAGTTACACCCTAATAGATTGGTAGATGCAGGGTGACATTATATGCAGTTTTAATGTGTTTCCTGCAACCCTATGTAGAGGAGATTAAAAAAAAATACTGATTTTAAAGAATAAATATTTTTTACCTCCAATCATCTGGGAATTACTGATTTCTCACTCATTATTGGGGTTATTCACTAAAGTCTGAATTGTTGCGTGTAGGTGCGAATTCGCCAGATAAAGACAGTCGCAATAGGCTGCTACTGTCTCAGTCATGTATTTATAATGAGAATATTGTTGCAGACGCGACTTTATTATGGGAAATTTTGTCACAATCTTAACTTTAAAAAATTGTCTCAAATTTACAATGGAGAAATTGTCGCGGATTTGCTATGGGAATCCTCTGTTTGAGAATTCGACAGTCAAATTCGCACCAAAGTGAATAACCCCCCTTGTCTGGGACTCATCTGCCACATTGCTGTGATCTCATGTGGTGCACACTACTGCCCTTTAATGCACATCCTCATAAACCCACCAACTTCAACACTGAAAGCTTTCATTCTAGTATTCTTCAGCACAGAGCATTCTTCTTCAGCACAGAGCATTCTTCTTCAGCACAGAGCATTCTTCTTCAGCATAGAGCATTCTTCTTCAGCACAGAGGCATTCTTCTTTAGCACAGAAGCATTCTTCTTCAGCACAGAAGCATTCTTCTTCAGCACAGAGCGTTCTTCTTCAGCACAGAGCGTTCTTCTTCAGCACAGAGCGCTCTTCTTCAGCACAGAGCATTCTTCTTCAGCACAGAGCATTCTTCTTTAGCACAGAGCATTCTTCTTCAGCACAGAGCATTCTTCTTTAGCAAAATGTGTAAGATTCAGGTTAATCAACACTTATATACAAAGTCTATGCTTGACTTTTGTGTCACCAACTGATAACATAGGATAATAGCTTCACTCAAAATGAAACGTAAAAGCATAAAAATCATGTGCTTTTTAAACATAATAACTTCCATTCTAAGAATTATTCAAACTTGTACAAACTATACATATGTATAGTATTTTTTAATGTATTTTAGGCAATTTGTTTTTATTATTTTGTGTAAGATACACAACATTATGTATAAAAAAACAACCCATTATACTTTTCCAAGATGCCAAGCTTTTAAAGATAATAGCAGGAATTCACAAGGGCCTTTTTCACATCAGAAATAATCGAGAAGGCCGATAATGACCTTTCCAATTTTTGTAAATTTCGCACATAACCTCTTGTTGTGCAGTAGTCACATATGGTGATTTATGGTGTGCATAAAAGGGGTTACTTGCTACCACACACTACCACACACTACCTGGTTTAGCTTGGACAGTATAACTGATCCTACATTCCTTAAACCTATCATTTGTGTTCACACTGAATGATTTCTTTGAAACCTACCTACCTTACCTGAAAAGTAAATGTGAATTCAGGATAATTTCTAGCTCTGTTGTCACTCAGTACTAAACTAAATGCTGTCTTTATCCCCTCTACACAAATATATGTACAGTAGAACATCTTTATACTGATGCATTGATATATTTCCTGCTGTTAATGTGTCTACAGCCACATGAATGTTGCTGGCTCCTTCACACAAAATCAATATGAAATACGCAGGTCCATTATTTAGCAATAATAAAGCATTTATGAATTGCATATCCTCCTTTCTGCTCTTTTGTAAACACATTGTGGACTGTAACTATTTTATTCTTTGTAAAGGATTCTGACACGTAACTCTGTTTTGATGCAACCCACAGTTGCATCATGTGAATGAATGTTGATTCAATGTGACTATCCATGACTTTTTATGTACCCTGTATACACAGCTGGACAATAGTAAGGAGGATAAAATCATTTTTGTCCATACAGTCACAGGTACTTGTCCAAATTCACATTCATTCATCAATTCCCTGACTCTGATTATCTACCAGTCTCTGAGTTGTGCCAAATTTTTGACCAATTTGTAAGCTTACATTGGTTGCAGACTTATGGACCTCTTTGCATCACTTTGGGTGCACATGCATGCAACTTTTGGCTATTTACCAAGCGTCAGAAATAATGTCAAATAAGCAAATCCAGAAAGGCATACTACTCAGGGGGTAATTCACCAAGCCGCGAAGTGATCTACGATCCGTTCGGCTCACTTCGCTAATAGTAGTATGCGCATGCTGATGTCCTGTACGCGGACATCAGCATGCGCATTAAAGGGATTCCCGTCTCGGCGAGGCAACTTCTCGCAGAGATGGGAATCCCTTTAATGCGCATGCTGATGTCCGCATACAGGACATCAGCATGCGCATACTACTATTAGCGAAGTGAGCCGAACGCATCGTAGCTCACTTCGCGGCTTGGTGAATTACCCCCTCAGAGTCAAAGGTTTTAATGCATAAGAGTAAACCAGGGGGCTGATAACAGGGCTTCAGATTGATGTAAAACAACTCTACACTAATGTCACCTGGGAAGGTATGTAAAAATCACTTGTAATGTAGGTGACTTTAATACGGCGACAATTGTGGCAACCAAAAAAGTGGTAACAATGACCCTCCTTATCATCAATCCTGCCAATTATTAGTATTATGGTATAATATAATAAAGATTCAATTATAGTGACATTTCCTCCTTTAAACAGATCCCTGGGAATCATGGATAAATGACATCACTTCACTTTGCTTAGCCAAGTATGCATCACTCAGAATTCTGCTACTGTTCGACTGACTGCCTGACAACGCATTCTCCCTTGACTAATGCTGTTGGATTCTTTGTCAAGTGCATCCAGTGTTTCATGAATAAGGAGTAGTGAATTTGGGTCTTCCCAAGCATCACAACATGAATGAATGCAAATTTACTATGCCTGCAAAATTCACACTTTCATCAATTACCCTTTTAATGTGATTGATATCAGACCTGCATTTACTTTAAAGAGAAGCTGCAAATAATTGCATTGCATCAAAGTTGCAGCCTGCTATAAATATATCATGACATTCTGTGCATATTAACCTCTATTAGTGCCACAGGCACTGATTGAGGGTAGTGAAACCCCATTATTCTCTATAAAGAGAGTTTGAAACATTTTTAAAGTTCCTGTTGAAAAGATTAGCCATATCAACATCAATGGAAAAGGAGCTCCACTGAAAGTAATGTAAAGCGTAGCGGAATTAACACATTGATATCTATCAATATCATTCTTTTTCAATATTGATATATTTTATTCAGTACTACATAAAATGAGGGAAATAAGAAATGTGGGAAAGAAATTGATAACGCAGTGAAAAGCAGCGAAATGGAACGAATTGTGGAAAACAGATAGAAATGACCTTTATAGATATCTATAATATATAGAATGTCCAGTTTATATACATTTGAATCGATGCACACTGCAATTCTAATTATTAAACTATTAAATATTAGTAACTATTAAATATAATCACTTTAAAGGAATGAAAATACATTCACTTATAAGGAAAGAAGTTTCTATTTTTCTACTCCCAGAGTTTGTATAATACTGAATCATTGCAACATCAATTCCACAATATGTTTTCTTTTTGCTGGTGAAGACACAAGAGAAACCACTTCATTTTGCAGAAATATATCCCTGTCTGGTATCTCCTCCCCAGACAGATATAAGGATGATGCAATTTCCCTAGGCATCATTTTGGAATGATGGGCTTTTGATAAATCTCTGGTTCCACTACTGCATGATACTACGCAATCTACCATTCTCTTCCCAGTAATACGTCTTGAAATGTGAACTAGTCTGAAATATAATGACATAGCTAAGGGCGAAATCCAGTGTTGTATGAAATGTATATTGTTTGGAGATACAAGAAAAGCGAGATTATAACAGAGACTCAAGCAACCCTGTAACTCATTGTAAGAGATACACATCTCATCGGTTCGAACAATGTGAACAGTATTTATGGCTAATTTTACACACAGGTTTTTAAGTTGAGAAATGTCTACAGCTTTTTATTATGTGAAACTGGAAGGTTTCAATAAAGAATCAGGGGTACTAGTAGTATATAGGAGAAACTCTAGTTCTCCTTGTTGTTAGAAGACAGTGATACAAATGTTGCTTGCTTATCCTTGTTGGCATTTCATTTTGGAATCAGAATATCTGAGTCATCAAGTGATTTCTGACAGACCGTGGATATTCATCCTTTCCCAGCCAAAAAAAGTGAAAGTAAAAATGTAATTTGAAGGGATATTATATGGGCCAATTAAAGGATCAGAATACAGTACACTGACAGCTTTGTAAGTTTAATCAGTCATTACTTATTAAAGCCTGGCAATTTAAAAACAATCAGTTAGCAATCCCTCAAGCTCTGAAATAAGGTTGCATCTATAAAATAACCCATGCCTGTGTTCTCTTCCAGATATTTATGGGGAAATAAAATTAACTTTCTAATAAATAGTTTGTAGTTTTACCTTTTCTTTATTGTAATAATATTTGTTTACCCAGTCAAATGGACAGAAATATTCTGTTCAGGACTCTGTCAATGTTTATATTCTTATAATTAGTATATCCTCAGTCCAATGATTCATGTAACAAAAAACAAAAATGAGATCATTACTATACTATGCTTGCTCATGAAGAAAGACTATGTTAAGGGAAACATTGCTGAAGTGTATACATAGTGAGAATGATGAACATTAATGTAAGGAACGAAGCATAAACTAATAAACACATGAAGCAAAGACTTTTGCAACAATAATAATTCTGATAATATAAATAGAACATTATCCAACTGTCAAGGTTAGTTCTGTTTTGAAGGAAGTGCACATTTAGACAAGGTTTTAACTTCTGCAATTTAATTTGCAACCTTTAAAAAGCTAAAAATCTCTGGACATAGCAGATAAGGAATGCGGGTTCCTACAACATGTATGAGTAAAGGATAAGTGGCAACAGAATGATCTGAAATCAAATCATTTTATGGGCAAAAATAGAGGAATAGATATACAGGGCAAAATGTTTACTGAATTCTAGGAATCTAATATAACCTCTTATAGGTAGGTTTTCATTTTTCTCTATACCCGTGATGGGGCTTATTCATGAAAGTCCAGACAGTTGCACAGAGGTGTAAATTTGGACACGTATAAAATTCAAAGGCTGCAGTGCTGAATTGAAATCAGCTGAGATGCATGCAACGTCTGACAGATTTAAAGGAGTACTAAAAGTTTAAAATAAAAAGGCATATTAAAAAACTTAACTTATATTGAGTTGAATTGTTACAGTCACAGCATGAACCATGCTGTAATTTCCCAGCACTGATGCTTACTTCACAGCGCAGGCTGACACAGGAGCCAGCGTGAAGCTCCTCCCACTTGGTTTTACCGGTGGTGAAAAATGTCATCACGTTCATTGAGGGGACCAATAAGAATGCTCCGCGTAATGAACATGATGATGTTTGAGAATGATTCAACCAAGCCAGAGGAGCTATGGCTTTGGGAAAGTATGACGTCATCAAGGGAGGACATGTTGGCGACATCATGCTCTCCTATATGACTATTAGGAAATGCTGATGCGGGGCTTCACAGGGAGAGCAGCTGCAGAGGAGAACACACATCAGATGGACTGCCTGAACTGGATGCCGTAGAGTTGCTGGCACAGAAAGAAGATGTTGCCTGTAACAAGGAAGTGTTGGACAGCACTTTTTTACAGGTAAGAAAGTGTACTTTTTGTCCAAAATTTAAAAAAATACACATTTACTAAAAGTTAGTAATTAGTATATATTAGCAAATGCGTTTTTTTCAATTGTGGCCGGAGTGTTCCTTTAAGAGGCATACAGCATGTCTGTAGCATTGTCTTTACCTTTATTATACTACTCTAGTCACATCATTACCTATTTATTACAATCATATTTAATTGTTTACCCATGCTTAAGTAGTATCTGTATTAATGAGAAATTAACCAAGCACCTGATAAATCAACAAATATATGAAAGAAATTTACTAATGAGATAAATGAAAAAGTAACAACAAATAAAACATCAAAGTGGATTCCCTGTTTTTCAGTTGTTTTTATTATGGAATCACAAAGCTGATACAGTTGTTAATGGAATAGTAATGAAAGATATCAAACATTTTATTTTGGAATCATTCAGATTCTCTTAGCAGCAATTCTACCAGCTCTGTATTACTGCAGTGTATACAATCTCTACATAAGGAAAATGCAGACACAAAATGATCTATTCTACGGTAGTGTTTATCATTTTTATTAAATCATAAAAAGCAATAAATTGTACAAACGTTTGTATGTACTCACAAGCTACCAGCATTTAAAGCCATATTACTGTTCCTAATAAACAAAGTAAAAGTGTAGGAATTCCAGAAAGACTTTAATAACCTCTGCCTTTTCTCCACTCCCTTGTTGGAGCTGCATTATACTGTATAAAAAATCTGACTTGTGCAGGCAGTACTGGCCCTAGGTTCAGGCAAGTGGGAGCTTCACACAATAGTAAGGTTGAAATTTTAAAAAACTCGAAAAGGTCGTTTTCGACCTTTTCAAATTTTTTCGATGTAAAAGCTGCCATTTAATAAAAAAAAAAAAAAAATCGATCAATTTTTTTCAAAGGAAAAGTAGCCATACTTTACATAAGTACTTTGCCTACTTTTCCTTTGAAAATATGCCCAGTATTGGCATTAGTGTAGCTAGTACTATAATTAAGCATGAATTTAACTAGTCTGTTTTTTTCATTAGATTGAATTAAAAGAAGCAAGAAGGATTATCAAATATCAACTAGAGTTTGGATCACATTAATTCTAAACTGTTTACTATGAACCTTTCCAGGACTACAGAAAGTAGGTCTTTCCTCCGCCCATATAGACTTGGAAAAGTGAAATTAGCCTTGGAGATTGAAGGGGTTTTTCACTAAAGCAGGCATGTCAAACTCAGGGTACCCCGAGGGCCACATGAGTAACAAGAGGTTGTTGCGAGGGCCGCACACAGCAGCTAATGTCACACACGTATTTTAACAGCAGTCATGAAAACAAGATAGGAAGTAGTAATATGAACAGCAACATATATTTGCAGTGCGGAACAGCAACTAATATATTTAACAAAAATACAGCAATTAAAAACTAAAGATTTATTTTATATCATTTTTTTCAATCATTTTTAATGTTTTGTCCTGAGGCTTGACACCTCTTTGTGCTAACAATTGTTGGTATATCAGGCTGAAATGACAACACAGTGCTTATTCATGGCATAAGAAGATGTACAAAACTCACACTTTAATAGTCCACGATCACCACTTCCGGCTCGTCATTCATTGGCCCATATCCTGCATATGACCTGGTTACGTGATCTGCAGCCAACCAAAGTACACACGTCATACAGCCGCAACTCCAGAGCCACCAACTAGCTCCGTGTCAATCTATATAAACCCAGGCTGCACATGGACTGTTGATACTACATGCACTTCATGTAAATAAGTGTTTAGAGACAAAGTTTAAGACTTTTGTGAGGGCCGCAGATATGCCTGTAAAGGGTCGCATTCGGCCCTCGGGCCACATGTTTGACATGCCTGCACTAAAGTCTAAATTGTTGCGTATCGGTGAGAATTCACAAGATAAAGACAGTCGCAATAGGCTGCTACTGTCACAGTTGCGTCTTTGTAATAAGAATATTTTCGCAGTCACAACTTTATTATGGGAAAATTGTCACAATTTTAACTTTAAAAACTTGTTGCGACTTTACAATGGGGGAATTGTTGCGGATTTGCTATGGGAATCCGCTGTTTAAAAATTTGACAGTCAAATTCGCACCTTAGTGAATAACCCCCCTGATGCTATAAATAATTTATTCACTTATTAAATGCTTTATAATGTATGATTTTGCAGGGTTTCAAACTGTTGTGTGATTTAAAAATGTTATTTGATTTTTTTTCACATTTTTTTTTCATATTTTGAAAAAATAAAGAAAATATTTATTATACGCTAAATTGTAGCAGAACATTACACATGATCCTGTGTAAACCTTTAAATCTAACATACTGGTGTTTTTATTTTGGATTCATCTGCCAATTTCTCAGCAAGCTAAAAAAGTAATTCACTTCAGATTTGATTCCAACTTTACAATCTTTTTTTCTACTTCCTTGGAATACAGTACATCCTCTAGTTCAGCAACAACTCAAAGCACAGGGGAATGCTTTGTATCAGTAATTCAGTCCAAAAGTGTTAGGGCTTCTCAATGGAAACTAAGAAGAATGTGTTGCTTTTTTAATTAAAATTGAAACCTTCTGCATTTCAATACATATCATTTGGCTGAGCTGAATAAGGTAGGCATTTGAGAGCGCAGTAATTTAGCACTGCAGCTTGATATCACTGCACAGAGAAAGTTTACTTGGGTCTGATATAATACAAATGTGTGGCTGGCAAGAATAGATAAGACTTTAAATAGAGTTTTTATTCTACCTTCATCTCATTCTTAACTCCCTGCGCGACTTATTGTCTAGCACTAAGTAAAATAATTAATTGATTTTTTTTTTTAATTTTTTCAAATAATACTGTGTGCATTCAGCAATAAACAGTCAATACTAAACTCTATCCATGGTTGCAGTGATATGCAAATGTAAACCAACAACAAAATGGAAGACAATTACATTAATCCTGTTTATTTATATTATGAAAGGTTTTTTTTTTTGTTATCTTCTTTCACAATAGAAAGAACCTATATTTGAGGCAGGCGATAGGGCAATCATGCCTTTGGATAGAAAGAGGGAAGGAAGGAGTAAGGCACAGGAGAAACACAGAGAAGGATTGTTTTTATAGAATGGATTATACATTATATGCCTAGTAATAGACCTTAACTTCCAATAGCCTTTGGAAGATAATTGATTGGTTTGAGATCTGGCCAATGAAAAGCACACAACATTAAGGTGTTATGTTTATGTATTCAATTTCCGCTAGTTTTAGTCCAGCGGTTCTCAACCTTGTTGAGACCACGATCCTGGGCGCTGAAGGTCAGACCCAACGTCATCACGTACGCGCATCACGTGATGACGTTCAGGGCCAATGTCACCATGCAGGAACCCTTAGAAAAAGGGACCTGTGATGATCACTACCAGGCTCCACAGCAGTTCTCTACCCCTGTGAGATGGTCGTGCGACCTCCAAAGAGGCTTTTAACTAGACTGATCACCCACAAACTGGGTTTCATTAAAGTTTTTTTCATTCTGTTTTTGGTGTGCTAGTTTTTGTTTGGATGAACTGTAAACACTTAGATTGTAAGCACTATGGAGAAAGGACCTCCATCCTCTTGTGTCAACCACAACCTGGCACTTAAAGTGATTTTATGCTTGTAAGTTACTCACTTTGTATTGTGTAATGTACTTTTCCCATGTCTGTCTTATAGTTGTATTGCTGAATTGTACAGCGCTGCGTAAATTTGTGTCGCTTTATAAATAAAATTATACATACATATGTTTAACTATGCACCCAATGCTTTTCTCATGTGTTTTACATGATTGAGGTTGTGCCAACATTTTGTACTGTATATATATATATATATATATATATATATATATATATATATATATATATATATACACACATTTTTATTTATAAAGTGCCACAAGGGTACGCAGCACTGTACAATCCAAGAATACAGTTATAATACATACAAGGGAAGCTCCTAATAAGGAAAAAGTGAAGTAAATTACAAGCATATAATCAAGAAAATACATCACACTAAGTGCCAGGCCATGCTATAAACAAGAGGATGGAGGCCCCTGCCCTATAGAGCTTACAATCTAAATAGGAGTATATAGTAAGCAAACCTTGTATTTTTATTATTTACTATTTCTCCAGAAAGTTTCCTATAACATCTAAATCACAAATACTTTCTTCCAGGACAAGGCAGTACTATGAACAATTTGGCTACCACTTGGTACATGATATTTACAGTAACATTCTAATCTATCCTCTGAGACTGATCCCTAGATTGACAGTTTTGATGGAAGCTCTGTCATAAAACCCTTCCACTGGGGATTTAATTGAAGCTACAAATCACTGCAAACCATAACTCTGTTTTTAGAAACCTGTGATGTATATCATTTCACTGTTGGGTAACTGTACAATTTATAGAGATGTAACGGGTTCAACAGTTGTCTGATGGAAGAAAGATATCACAGTACACATACAGGGGATTTAAACTTTAATTGGAATGAGTCATTAACTCTGAAAGTAATGATCTGAAATATAATGCAAAATAAGATTGTATTAATATAAAATGATGACAGACATTGCCTTTTAGAAGAAGAGACATACTCAGATGCTTTAAAATACCAAGTACAATAAATATTCCCAAGACATTTTTTCTTTCACTGCTATTTTCAAAATGAAAAGGTCAAAGTAACATTTCAGCATTTAATCACTCAATTTCAGAACACAGGAAGATCCAAAGAGAAAAACTAACACCGAGCTGAATAGAAATGGCACTTGTATTTTAAACTAAGCAATTTGTACCCAGATTTAAAAGGGCAAAATAAATCAGCTGCTTGCCGTTACATTGCATTATATGTTGGTTACTTGCTTAAGTACCACTACATTTTTTCCAGTAGTTGTTATTGTAAGTTTTTTTAATTGATTTATTATCCTCTGCATTAACAGCTGTGAAACTACAGGCAATACTAATAAAAAGGGAGTTAAATAAATGCACATTATGGCAAGGTTAAATTATAGAGAATTACATCATTACATGTGAAAAGGTTAAAATAAAAGGAAAACCATTAAGATTTAAACACCGGGGGAAACGTACCATTTTGATGGACAATGCAGTAAATGTAAAAATGGTATATCTTGAATTTACAATTTTTATTGCTTTGTTTTTATCCTTTTCTGGCTGAAACCATCTTGCCTCTTGGACTTTTTGGGGTACTTCGTGAAATAGTGTTATCTAAAATTTGATTTGTTTTCTTGTGATGGGATTTTGAGTTTAATTGTATATTACACATTTGTTTTTGTTGGTTTGTTCTTCGACTGATAAGATGCACTACACCATACTGGTGTTGCACAATTGCATATACAGTGATGTCACAATGGTCTAATATTATCTAAAGTTCCACAGAAAATAATGGGACAGGGCAGAGTTAAGAAATAAAAAATGGCTGCAACCAGCAAAGAGAAAACTAAACAAAACAAAATACAACTTACTATGTAGGAATAACTGCCATGACAATACAAGCAAGATGTTCCTATTTTCTGGTATTATTGGGATTATAATACAACCTTTAATTATATATTTGAATCAGCTATGTAATTGAACATCTCAGTTACTCATAATCCCATCTGTCACCATCAGAGTCACAGTTTTCAAAATAAGCTTTAGCTAAAACATATTGATAATCTTGGACTGAAAACACTAAAAAAAAAAGTGAAAATAGAAAAAGTGAAAAGAAAAATATATAAACTAAAAAACGCATGTTTCTTAGAACTAATGTAGAATTTTTAGAATGCTGACAAAACAAATGTAAAACTGGCAATTATACTGGCCTAATATCGACATAATTCCCACTGGGAATCAGTGACCTTTAGCAACATAAATCTACTCATGCAGCCACAAAACGATCCCATACCCTACAGTGGAAAGCTCCTGCTTACATTTAAAAATGAGTGCACTGCCCTATGGTGTATTACTTTATAGAAAAGGTACCAGCTTTCCTGACTTTAATATCAGACTCCACAGAGAAAATAATTTGGGAGAAACTAGTGTCCCGCTACCCTACTGAAAGTTAAAAATTACTTTTATTTCATATTAATTAAAACCAAACATAGATAAAATAATAAAATTGTATAAGCAGACTGAGAGAAATGGGTCAGGTATCCTGTATTATAGCACTGATGTATTTTTAGCCTGGAAAATTCCAGACCTCCTGATTTCCTAACTACTCAGGTTTTTTACAGTAATCTATGTGTAAGTTTCCTACCTAAGCACACCTTTATATAATACCAGTGGACACTGGCTACTTTATTTAGCACCAGTGGATGCTTTTGTGCAGACTAGACTTCAGCACAGGGAGCCACACACATTTTTAAATTGAAATGACAGTTGAATATTGCACACTATTTGCACCAGAAAGGGATGCAGTACATCTACAGCAAATACGGTAAAATACACAAATAAAAACAAACTGTACATACCACATTCTGATACTGCACATCTACACAAATTAAGTCACACTGCACAGATGAACATAAAAACACCATATCACCAAACTTCCCCAGAGTATAATTTTTCCCATCATTTCCCTGCAATTTCAATTATGTATTTGGGACAAAATTGTCCCATTGAAAACAAAAGTTTAAAGTATACCTGTCACCTCAAAACTAATACAAATTTAGGTTATACTAATGAAATAAATATTTTTGTA
>WMED01019010.1:0-12544 GCA_019650415.1 Pipa parva | reverse complement strand
CATGACAGAAAATAATTGAAAACCACTGCACCAAAGTGACACACGGTAAGACGTCTGTAGGTTATGCTTACACTTGGGTGGTTTACTCATACCTGAGTAGTTGTCAGTGATTAGTCTAGCTTTTTAGGCAGTGGTTTTAATTTAGTGTCTAGCTAGTTTACATCCAACATCACACATTCAGTAGGGACAATGTGGAAGGGAAAGCTATAATTGCACAGTCACAAAAAATAACCTTTATGTAAAGATTAGAGTTTCTTTATTCAAGATTTTTTATATAAACAGTTTAGTTTGCTTATCATTATCTTCTGTTATAGATATTCCACCTATAGCAGACCTGGGCAAACTATAGCCCAGGGGCCAAATCCAGCCCTCCAGATGTCTCCGACTAGCCCACATGAGGATGTAAAAAGGGGGCGTGCCCAACCACCATATGCATCAGCACAATCCGGGCCATTCATGTGGCCCAATGGCGAAGATAATTGCCCACCCATGACCTATAGAAAATTGTCCTTGCTGCTAACAGAACCCATTACTACTAACACGTGGGTCGAACGCATTCTTTTACTGATCCTTAAAACTAAGGTTAGCGTACAGCATCATGCATTGTTTATATAATGCAGGACAGACTGGGGGCATAGAGATGACTTCTCTCTTTTTTGGCTCCATCAAGAGAAACACCAGTGTTCCACACATGGGCATCCTGATGATGGCATGACTGGTAAGACAGGGTATATCAGGTGTTAACGTATTTTACTCTGCCCATGTTGACATGGACTGTAGCCTGTTAATCCTGAATAACCCTTAGGCTTGCTGGCGAAGTTTAACCACTAAATGTTCCTAGATATAATAACACTGAAAATATTTTAAAGAAACTCTAGTCCTGTGTGGAATTACATTCCTGCTTGACTCTACTAAAGATTAAAAAAATAGAATTGTTTTTTTTATTTAGTCCAGCAAAGCAACAAACTCGTTTAGGAGCCTGAACCATAAGAATCCTGCTTATTTATTACTTGTATATGGAGGCAGTTTACTGATTTGGAGATGTATAAAGATTTTTAGGGAGCTTGATGTTTCACTGTAACAAAAATAATCAAGGGCTTGTATCTGAACCACTCCAAGGTACTACCAATCTCTATTGTAAAGTGGGATGGATGTGAATGTAACATGGTGAGGAATTCCTTTTTTTTTTTTTTTACTAGTGTGAATTTCTTAGCACATTTGTGCACATAAAGAGATAAAATAAAACTCACCCTGTGGGTTTTTTTAACTCCACTAAAAAGTTAATTATTCCACAGCAATAAAACACATTGTTACAAAATGCATATTTTAAGGCCATTGGGTTTAAATGTCCATAAAATTATTCAATGTAATATGGAGATCAGTTGCACTTGTTACTTATTAAGAGGAAGGTCGCTCTTGCTATACAGTGAATCACATAGTTCCCCGAGAAACCTCTACATACAGCTACAAAATGTGTGTGGGGCAATAAATCCAAACTGAACTAAAATTTAAAGGGACGGTTTGCTGTTGTTGATCACTGAGTAACCTATGTTTAGGAATAAGTGTATTTAATGCTGTCTAGCTCTACAAATGGCAAGGCCTAATGTAGATATAACATTTCAGGGCCTCCCTATGTAACACAACAGTAAAATCATTTTTTGACTCAGTGTAAAAGATGTCCTTTAAACAGATCATTGTAAATCTAATTTCCAGGAACAGTGGAAATTGAGGGTTGTAGGTGTTAATCTACAAAAATTATCAATGTTAAGTAAAATAAAATTCAATTAATCTGCTGTAATACGAGGAATGCCTGGTGCCATATGCTACAATCAGAAAGAAGCAGGTGTGGAGCAGTTAAGTGAAGTGACACCTGCAGGATTCTGATTGGTTAGTCAGAATAAACAACACTTTCATTTAAATTCCTGATCTGATGTAACTGTGCTCTGTCACCGGCCAACTAATAGGCATCGGTGGTGCACGTGACGTCACGTGCAGTGATAGTTCAATGTGAATGGCTGCTGAAATCCTGAATAAGGTGAAAAACATACCGGGTGTGCAAGTGTGTGTGCAGGTGCTCAGGAGCAGGATGGTCCCAAATCCAATATTTGTATGCACAAAACGAAGAATCTCCGGCACTCCGAGTAAATAAAATCAATCATTCTATTATCGCATTTAAAAGCCCATGTGGGAGTCACAAAATAAAAAGTAGGTCACGTGCAGTGATGACTGACATGATCGGAGGCTCTATTACATCAGGTGACTTACGATCATGTGCACCTCCGATGCCTTAAGTGGGTGCTGACAGAGCGCTGTTACATCAGTTCAGGTGTGTATTTGACTTTTATTCGACTTTTAAATGGCCGCTGTTAAATTTAGATGTCGCCATTTTGAGTTCCCATTGATGCTTGCAGGGATGCATTTTATAAAGCACAGTTGGATCGCAGGCAAAGCAAACTGGAATAAAGACAGGCAAATTGTTATTATTTATAAGGTGTTTGGAAATAGACTTGTCTTTCTTGATTGCCAGAGATGTATGGAAACATAATTATCTCTGTGGTGCCCCTGTCCTCATACAAAAAGAAGCAATTTTATCTTCATTCTTGTAAGTGGAATGAAGATGAATTCAGTCTGTCATCTTGATTTTATCAGGTCAGCGGTGCGCTAATTTCCCTTTGCCTAGCACAGATGGTACTAAATGAGGATGAAATCTAGATTTCTGCTTAGTATAATAGAAAATATCCACTGGTAAACTCTCTTACCACATTGAGGGGGTTATTCTCTAAAGTCCGAATTCGACTGTCGAATTCTCAAACAGCGGATTCCCATAGCAAACCCAAGACTGCGACAATACTCTCATTGTAAAGTTGCGCCTGCAACATTATTTCCATAGTAAAGTCGCGACTGCGATAATATTCTCATTATAAAGACGCGACTGCGACAGTAGCAGTCTATTGCGACTGTCTTTAGCTGGTGAATTCACACCATTACGCAACCATTCGGGCTTTAGAAAACAACCCCCTAAATCTCACTTACCCATATTTCATACATCTTACCCCCCATTTGCTTCCTCTCTCTTTATGGGGCTTATTCATCAATGTGAGAATTCCACTCTGTCAAAGTGAATTTTCATCACTTTGGAGTGCTAGGCTCTGACGCAAATTCTCTACTCCTTATTTACTAAACCACGGATACCCTTAGTGAAGAAGCAAATGGCGTCTGTAACCGTCTTTTGCATAGTGCATAATTCACCACTTTGAAATGGCAAAGTAAAACTGGTGAAAGTGACACCGTACCCCTTGCTGAATTTGCTACTTCGACTGACTCCGAGTCTTGCTAAATAGGCAAATTACCTGTACACATGCATGCAAAGTGATGCAGAGAGCTTTGTTAGCCAGCGACTGTCATTAGCATTTGAACTGGTCACAAATTTTGCCATATCACAGAGATTTCTGAATATGCAAAGATTGGGAAATAGCAAATAAAGGTGACTTTGGGTCTTTATACGATTGTTTGGACTTTCATGAATAAACCCCAACCGAGTTGTCATTGTGTGTTGAAGTGGCAATTCACCAAGGCATACAGGTGTGAATATGCAAGTTTTGACTTGCCAAATGAAACTGGCAAATTAAGGGGGCTTATGACACAGTTCCATGTGGTGATCAAGTGCCAACACGAGCTAGCAATTGTCTGCAATTGAAATGTAAAAACAATTGTATTTTATGCAATTATTCTCCACAGACAAAAACAGTGACCAACACCCTACAAAGTGGTCTCAAAGCCTTTCCTGTAGTGGTTTTTGTTATTAATATGCTGAATGACTAAATAATCATCTGGCAAGCGATAATATATTCTATTTAGTCACATGGAGAGCAGGATTATATCATGGGAATTCACAACTCCAACAAGGGTTGGCATCTGCCTGAAACGTTATGTGTACAGTACAATTACAGCTATGTACTAGATAAAGAATGGCTTGTTTGTGCCATTCACAATGTACAACTGTTTGAATGGACAAATGCCCTATATACGTAGAGATTTATCACTCGTTTATAATTATTGCAAGCAGTTAAGTATAGGGATATAGATCATAAGAAACATTCATTCTCTATGTATTTGCAACTGTACATATTAGAGAGAATTGTCCTGTACATGCCTCAACTGTAGCTCTTTTTATAGCAACTGAACGTATATGTACCAATAGCACTGTACTAATAATACATTATGTGTATAATGCCACCTTCAAAGGTTTCAATTCCTAGTAGAAGCAAACCTGCAGGGACAATCTAATTGGGGAACTCAGGTAGGATAAGATTGTTGCTACTGGATTAAAGCCAGTATATGGTAGAAGCGTGTGTTGGAGAAAGCGAAGGTGTTTATTTACTTTACTCAAGTCCGAATAGTCACGTAAAGCTATGAATTCGCATTTGATCGCCACTTCCCCATTACTGCGATGTGGCAAATCCACTTCTAATTTAGACACTAATGATAGTAGTGGATTTACAGAGCTCTTTGCATGAACGTGAACAGGTACTTCACGTATTCAGCAAGTGGCAGAGTCAATCACAGCTGCAAATTTGACAAGTAGTGCTCCAAATATATATCAGGTGTAGCTGGATTGGGCCCCAGGGTTCACAAGGAAGTTATATCACCCTCCTTTTATAAAAATATGTACCAGGAGGGATCCTTCTCCTGTCCACCATTATGCTGAAGGAGGTTTTAGAGTCCAGGAAATAAGGCCTAGTGAAATGTGTTGCAGCTATAATATAGTAGGTAGAGATTACTGCTAGTACACTATGGTAAGAACACGCTAGGATTTGTGTAGGGTGTGGTAGTACCAAACGGCAGCTCAAAGACCCAACAGGGAGTTTTAGCAGGAGAGGGTGTTACTTTCCCAGTGGATGTTTCAGATTTTACAGAAAATAAACACAAGAGTTAGAGTAGAATTTAGAAGAAATCCTCATACAGATTCCATTTATTTGGTACCTGCAGTTATTTATATGTGGAGGGATTTATGTCATATTGTTGAGCTTCAGTAAAAGACAAAGACTAATGTAAAAGACAAGGAAACAGTAAGTACACCAAGTTAGATTAAACATTACATGAATTGTGTTATAGAAGAACTATTGACACTTCATTTTTTCTGTGTGGAATTGGAGTGTGTACTAATGTATAGTTAACTATGAGTAACTTGAATAAAATCTGCAAAAGAAGCGCAAAAATAGACACTAATAGTGCCGAATCATAAGAGCATATAAACAATTAAGAATAGATAAAACGCCCCAATAGTAGGTTAGTGTCAGAAATGGGATCAAACACCAAAAAATGTGCATAAAGCCACAAACATCGGCCAAAGGCCGTGCTAAATGCTCACCAGACGTAAGTGTTTTTGGACACTTGTTTTCTATGAGTAACTTGGGCACGTGGAATGTGAAATCTGTGATCCGGGAGTGCAAAATGGGCTCACTCTGACAAACATATCTTTTTATCATCTATAGAACAGTCACAACTGACACAATATGTGAGCTTGGTTAGGCACACAGTTGTTAAAGGAGAACTATAGTCAGATTACATCTTTACATATGCAGTACTATACCTTAATGTGAAGTGTTTCTCCCCAGTAGATGTTTCATCTGAAGCTGGTTGATTTATTACAGAGCAATGATAAAAACCCCCACCAGGAAACGTGTGTGATATAACTGCTAAATATGAGGAAAAAAAAGCTGCCTGACTGCTATTGGTTAAGCAGTGTGCTGACCTTTTGACCTTATTAGCCATGCTTTGTTTGCATTCCTGGAATGCAGGAGATTAACTTGTGAGCAGGCGTTATATTACACATTAGGCAAAAATGATCAGGGGAGGGTACCCTTTTATGGAAAACTGGCCGGTACACATCAACGACACATTTCCTGGTGCGGCAGTTTTCCACTGCTGTTTCATCTGAATCAGGATAATTTATTACAATCTACTGGGGAGAAACGCTTCTCACTAAGAAATAGTACTGCATTTATAAAGATGTAATCTGACTATAGTTCCCCGTTAATTTTAGTTGAAATTCTGAATGGAAGCTTATTCCATTAGTTTGCTATTTCCATGAGACCATATGTTCTTCATAGTTACATCAAGGTATAAAATGCTGGAATAAGAGGCTGCTTGAATAGTCTTTATCCAGAGAAAAGTGATCTATGGAAAATTCCCGTTCAAAATATTTTTCATAAAAGTCCAAACAGTTGCTTAAAGGTCCGAGTTCGCATTCATTCACCACTTCCTCATATTTTAATCCAGTTTGGATACTTACAACCATCGCGGACTTATGGAGCACTTTGTACCACTTTACATGCACAGGTTATTCACCTATACATTAAGCATGTGAGTCAATCGAAGTAGCAAATTCAGCAAGGCGTACTGTGTTCAATTCGCCATAAGGTGGCAAATTAGGGGGCTGATGATTAGGCCACCATATGCAAGAAACCATATCTATAGCTGTTCAATTCTTCTGTATGCGATTCTGCCACATAGTGAATAAGGAGTAGCTAGTTCCTGACCATCATCGGAGTGTAGCAACCCAAAATGACTAGAATTCACTTTGACTTTTGTCGCTACAGAAAATGATTAGGATAATATCTACAAAGGACAAAGTCATACAAAACTGCTATAGTCTGGATTCTGTAATTACTAAAAACTACAAAGGAGTCTGATGCATAGCAAAGATAAGCATTCCATCAAAGGAATAAACTGTCTTACATGCATGAAAAATGTGCGGATCTATGATTACTTGGCTTATATTCACATAGAAATCCATCCTATTAAAATGCACGTTAACTAAAGCGTAATATGAAAAAGGACTTCATGATAACTGCGCAATATTTAAAAAAAAAGTCATCATATGTAGATATGAAGGAAGTGAGCTCAGATAATAGTTGTGGTTATGTGGGATGCATAGTTATCTCCCACTTCCTGGTACACAAAGAATAAACAATAATGCACTGAGTATTAAGGGTGTGATTCATGTAACTTTTCCTTCAACCTTTCACCTTCCTAGTACTGGGCGACTATTAGTCCCCCTGAGGTTTTAGAAGTTATTACATTGTAGAACCTTTCTCTATGATACAAACATGTCAGTTAGTCAGAGTTGCTTTGTGTTTAAAATAGTGTCAATAGGAGGAGTAGGAAGAAGCACATGACAAGTCCAGAATTGTCAAGCTAATATTACACGTGATTTCTCTTCTAGTTTGGAGATAGACCTGTAGATTGCCAGCTTCTATGTCTACAATTCCATAGATTTTCATGGTCAGGATAGTAGTAAAGACAGTGGACAGCCAAAAGCTCCTGCAAAGATTTAGGGTTTTTTTGACTAAAGTGAGAATTCAACTGTCGAATTCTCAAACAACGGCTTCCCATAGCAAATCCACGACTGCGACAAATTCCCCATTGTAAAGTTGAGACTGCGACACTATTTCCATAGTAAAGTCGAGTTTGCGACAATATTCTCATTATAAAGACGCGACTGCGACAGTAGAAACCTATTGCGACTGTCTTTAGCTGGCGAATTCACACCTTTACGCAACAATTTGGACTTTAGCCAATAACCCCCTTAGTCACCAGACTGGTCCAAGTTAAGTTAGGGCAGGAGTCAGCAAACTTTGTAGAGGAGGGAGCCATTTCGCTCCCTCCTCCACCTATAAATTTTTTTCTGGGTTGCTCCTGTCAGGCTTGTAACAAACAACTTCAGAGGAGAAGGAGGAAGCAGCTGATACTGGACTACTAATAGCGAACAGACTCTAAGGTGCCGAGTCTAAGGAAACCCCCAGTGTCCACCTAGAGCCCTTGCAAACAGGTTAGGGTTTGGTCGCGAAAGGAAACCCAGGTCGCCGCCCTTAGGGCTGTGGTCCAGAGTGAAGGGCAAGAGCGGCAGGAGAAAAATGTGGTCAGTAAACAGACAGAGTCAGGGCTGGCAGCAGAGTCATAGTCAGCATAACCAAGCAGGGTCAAGGCAGGTGGCAGACAAACAATAACTTTAATCAGGCTGAAGTCAGGAACTATAAATCAGAACAGTAAGAAAAAGGACCTAGGAGCACCTATGGAATCCTATACTCAGGCGTTAATACTACTGACAGGCTCCTTTATATAATAAGGGAGCCTTTCACGTGACCGCGATGAGCCGCGTTAAAGTGCGTGACCATGACGTGCGCGCCCATGACATCAGCGTGTACATGCAATGCGCTCGCCCAGGAAGAGAGGTGGCGCAACCAGCGCTGTAGCGAGGAAGACAGGTAAGAAAAACTCCTAACAGCTGCCAGTCATATGACCCGCTGACATCCAATCAGAAGAGACATCAGAGATCATGGGCAGGGCTAGGAAGATGCGCCCCTGCAAGCTGCACTTTGCTGACCTCTGAGTTAGGGAATCAGGGTAGTTAAGAACATGACCCCTGTGGGGCTCACATGTGAAAGTAATGAATGATCTGATCTGGGTCCAAGATTCCATTGTCAAATAAAATCATGTTAATGGTTAATTTGAAGTATAAAAGGATTTACTATAACTACACATGGATGAACAACTAATAAGTTAATAAATAATTATTTAAAAATAAACTGCTGGCACCAAGGAGCTACTGTGAGAAGATGCCAGTTATGTATTGTGGGTCTGAGGCATTTTGATCCCACCCCATATTTATTCACCAAAGTTGCATTAATAATAATAAATGAGAAATTAGTCTTACAGAACACTGCTCAGCAGCCTTAAATCTAGGAATCATTATGTTCTGAACCCAGACCTACAATGTATCCTTTTAGTAATGGCCGCAGCAGTGCAGGTGTGTCATTGGGTGCAGGTTATTACACATACACAGAAGCCAATGACTCATCACTTATGGTTCCTCCCATTGCTGTTGATTTTATTGGATCAAGGGAGGGTGCTATGGAGGGTGTGGGTCCTGGTGCCAACACTGTAATGGATACTGTCCTAGTCTTGGGATTTATTTATTTATGTATTTTGCTCTTCAATGTGACCACAGATGACAGTGGGAAATAGAATTGATGTACACAACGTTTTCTCTGAGAATCCATTTGCCAGTTAGACAGATACTGATCACACATTTTTGTAGACATATGTAGAAACAATAGTAAATCACATTCTCCCAGAAGCGCTTTTTTCATAAACCAGTTAATCCTCTGCATACTGCATGCTTCCGGATTCCCTGGGACAGTCACCATATACCAGATCCTTGGTATTCAATAAGAATACATTCTGCACAGGTTTAGAACCTGACTTCCTGAAAGAATGTTAAAAATGTGCAGAATCCTGGGACTGTGGGTGTGACACTCGCATAAACACACACTGGGGTGTGTCATGCTCGTTTATTTTTTTAACAAAGTCTCAAAGAGCAAGTTAAGGTGCTTGTGCTTTTGTTAATTTGTACAAAATGATTATGAGATAACAGCAATATGAGATAACATTTTATACCAACATCTAATTTATACCAAGAACTGTAAGTATCTTGATTCAGGGAATTATTCTGATCCTTCAGTGTAAGAACATTATAAGTTATGGGCACTGGATAACTGAAGGTGGGATCTTGATCCAGGGAATTATTCTGATCCTTCAGTGTAAGAACATTACAAGTTATGGGTACTGGATAACTGGAGGTGGGATCTTGATTCAGTGAATTATTTTGATGCTTCAGTGTAAGAACATTACAGGTTATGGGTACTGGATAAATGGAGGTGGGATCTTGATTCAGGGAATTATTCTGATCCTTTAGTATTGGAGAACCTCAGGGAAGCAGGCCCTGCTTACCCTTTGAAGTAAACCTATAACATAATATAATGGTACATGTGGTGCATTAAAGTTATTATACAGAAAATAGGGTTCCAGTGGTTCTTGCTTAAAAACAACACACATTTATTTGAACATAAAACATGAGAGGCAGAATGCTGAGAGTTGCAGTTCAGCATCATAGGAGAAGACAATCACATTTATATCATTCATATAGTGAAAGTTACAATAGAGAACAAGGGAAAAGTTAGGGAATGCAGATATATACAATTACCATATACAGTATTTACCACCATTTGGGTTTAGTTTCCATGCAGCTTTCATGTGGACCATAAGCAAGTTCTGGGTGGCTCCAAACCCCTGGATGGACCTTCATAGAGCTTCCTCCGCAGACAAGGCTAAGTCCTGGTCCCTAAAACTACCCTTGATGAACCCTGACTGTGTATCCTAATTTCATTAGGACTATTCTAGGCCCCCTAGGCCACTAAGCTCCTGGTAGAGTCTTATAATACCCAGCTAGATATTCTACACTGTCCACTCTCACACCCTAAGGTGAGCTAGACATGATAGATATATCCGTAAGCATAGGATTTTCCTTTAAATGCCCTCCACCTTTCTGGTGGAGGCAGAATGCTGCTCCTGAAACACTCTCTGCCAAAAGACCCAGGCCACATCCATTCACCAGGTTATATAAGCTAGGGTGAGCCCTGATTTGTTAATCTATCACTGGGCAGAATTCCAGTAAGGCCCTGCTAAATGTGACTCACAATAACACGTGTCATATTACAACAGGTCACTAGAGGGGGCTCTAAGCAAAGATTAGAGTCCATGTGATATAAAATGGTAGAATTGGTGAATTTGCAGCATTTCTCATGGGCTACATAACAGTAGGCAATCACCAGGGCTACATAATAATATAATAACATAATAAGACAAGCCTTATTTGCTGCGGTCTCATTGACTAGCACAGGGGAGAATTCTAGGAAATCATCCACTGTGATGTGTCTGGGTAATTATGGTAACTGATCATGTGACAGATCCTGAAACATGCAAACAAAGCATTTCAAATTGAGTTGCACACACACAGTTTAAGGAATTCCTGAAAAATTCTACGGCTTACAATGGAAATACAAATAGAATGTGCAAGTGCAATAGATTCATAAATCAGTAACATGAAATATTAATTCTCTGCTTATTCACACGCATGCACACTCACACACACAAACACACTCACACATACACACATACACAGGTGCGCACACATGTACATACACACATACAAACGTGCACACATACTCACACATACGCACACACACAAACACATTCACACATACACACACATACACAGGTGCACACACATGTACATACACACGTGCACACATGTGCATACTCACACACACACGTGCAGACTCACACACGTGCACACTTTCACACATGTGCATACTCACACACACGTGCATACTCACACACATGTGCACACTTTCACACATGTGCATACTCACACACACACGTGCAGACTCACACACATGTGCACACTTTCACACATGTGCATACTCACACACACACGTGCAGACACACACATGTGCACACTTTCACACATGTGCATACTCACACACACACGTGCATACTCACAGATACATACACATGTGCATACTCACACGCACATGTATACTCACACACATGTGAACACTCACACACGTGCATACTCACACATGTGAACACTCACACACACAGACACATGTGAATACTCACCCACACATACACAGTACAACATAGCACACAGCACAGACACCCAGATTTGTTCACATATACGCACAGTACAAGCACACACACCCACATTTGTACACATATACACACAGGGGCAGTCCTGGCCCTATTGGCGCCCTGGACTTCCCCCTCCCGCCTGCGCCCCCCACTGCCCCGTGTCACCCTCCCTGCCCTGCGCTTCCCCCCACCTTGCCCCGCACCCCCACTCACCTCCAACAGCGTTCCAGCGATGCACCGTCCTCCTCTAATGAGGTAAGTTGAATGCGATGGTGCTCCTTAGATGTTTGGGTCTTGCCGGCAGCTGCCAAATACAGCGGACAAGATCCGAAGCAGCCAAGGAGCGCCGTCGCATTCAACTTATCTCATTAGAGGAGGACGGTGCTTCGCTGGAACGCTGTTAGAGGTGAGTGGGGGGTGCGGGGGGGAGGTCAAGTTTAGCGATGGGTGATGTGGGCAACAGCGCCCCTCAAATAGAATGTGCCCTGGGCCTTCGCCCACATCGCCCATTGGTAGAACCAGCACGGTATACACTCAGTACAAGCACACAACCACAAATGTTCACATATACACACAGTACAAGCACACACACCCACATTTGTGCACATATACACACAGTACAAGCACACACACCCACATTTGTGCACATATACACACAGTACAAGCTCACAGAGTAAAAATGCACTGCATTTGAAGACTGAGGGGGGAATTCACCATAGTGCGAAGTGAGCTCTGGACCCTTCAGCTCACTTCGCACAGACTGTTATGCGCTCGCTGATGTCCTGCACGCGGACATCAGCAAACGCAATAAAGGGATTCCAGTCTCGGCGAGACCACTCGAGTTGCCTCGCCAAGACTGGAATCCCTTTAAAGTGTTCGCTGATGTCCATGTGCAGGACATCAGCGAGCGCATAACAGTCTGTGCAAAGTGAGCCGAAGGGTCCAAAGCTCACTTCGCACTATTGTGAATTACCTCCTGAGTTCATTTTGTACAGTCATGGCCAAA
>WMED01019009.1:0-12544 GCA_019650415.1 Pipa parva | reverse complement strand
CCCTAATTTGCCCCTCCAAGCCTATGATTTGCCCCTCCAAGCCCCTGATTGCTCCTCACTCCTGATTTCCCTCCTCAGCCCCAAGCTCCTGCTGTCTACCCCGCCCCTAATGTGCCGCGGCTCAAAAAAGGTTGAAAATCACTGTTTTAGATAATATTAGATATATTCAGAAAGTGTGCACAAAAGCCAAATTTAAAGCTAAATAGTATACATTACAGGAACAATTTCAAATTTATAGAAGAACAGATGGAATATAAAGAAACAATAAATGCATTTCAGGCATTTTAATTTGTTAGTGTTACCATTATCTACACGCATACAAACTGGGACTTTACTGAACTCAGTAGCCAATTAACCTGCTAGTATGATATTTCAGGATAGGGAAAAGAAAATTTGTGCCCTGATAATAATCAAACATAGCAACGTTGTTCATTTAAGATAAATAAGACAAAGGACTGTTTTCCTGTAACTTAAATAAATATTAATAAAGCTAAAGTAAAAAAAAAAATGCATCCCACAGGGATTTCAACTTGGAAAATGATTAAAGCAATTGTCTTAGATGCTTTGCCATCCTTTTTACACGGATTGAATAAAGAGATTGTACTTTAATACTTGGCAAGGAAAGTACGATTTTCTGCAGTTTATTCAAAGCAAATGAAGATGAAGTAAAAAATGATTGTGTCTCTATGATAAAAACTGAATAAAAAGTACATGATGATAAATACATACATATGATAAAAACTCTAGAAAAAGTATCAATCATGCAGTCCTAAATATATAACACTAATATATGGAGCATATTTACTAAAGTCAAGTTGATTTTTCGTTTTGAAATCAAATACCTTTGTACCTATCACAACCTCTGCTCTTATTTACTAAACCCCTTTTTAGGTTCCCCACACTGGTTATCGCAGTATACCAATATTGCCTTTTTTGAGCAATATCATTCATACATCGAATAACTGCCTACCTAGACCTGGTAAAAACCATTCAGATCTATGCTAAACTGCAGCAATAATATCCAAAAGTACTCTCTAACACACAGGCAGAGCAGAGCTTCCTTCCTTACAGAATGATCAAGCCTTCCTTCCTTACACTACCTAACCTGGGGTGAGGGGACTGAGGTGGGACCTGCACCCCCTAAGAATGGGGTGCCGGTTGTTTACATCACCTGTTAAAAAAAAAATCAATTCCAAACAAACATTAATTAAACAAATCAGCAACAAATAGAAACCCAAGCGATAATTGACTAATTAATAATAATTTCAATTACAACAAATATTTTGGACTTAGGCTAAATGACAAGACCAACTTCACTGGGAATAATGGGTTTTCGCCAGCCTGAGGGTGAAGAATTCTTCTAGTTGATAAAATTGTTTTTGAACAGCTTAGTTAATAGGAAAACTTGTTCGACTTTAGTAAATGTGACCAAAATTTATGTTTACCTTAACTGTCATGGGATTTTGCTCCTTGCTTTGATCTTATATAAATGAAATCCAAGAGAATAATTGTAGAATGGTCTTAATATAGTCAGTTATCTTATTATTGGGTTTAAAGAACTGCCTTTAATAGAAGTGTACGCTAACAATTATTTGAGGGGCAATTATTTTTGTATTTGGCATAATGTGTTTTTACCAATAGCTGTTCAGAAAAAATAAAGATGTGGACATGTTCAAAAAAGAATAGAAAAATGTTAATACAATCTTGTTCACATCTACAACACAGTTATTTCTTTATACCTATTGCAGGCTATGTAAAAACAATGCAGAATAGAGACTGGCCTGATTGTACTCTTTTGAAATAAGTGTCTAACAATATTATCAAAAGTTAAATTAGGTGTAAACCCATAAAGAGGTGTCCATGTTCTACCTTGATACCAGGACATAAGAATAATATTTTTTATATTGGATAGGGATCGAGAACAAATAAAGCATATATATATATAAATATATATATATATATATAAATATATATATATATATATATATATATACCCCAGTCGCATTGTACGCCATTTTAGCTTGCTGCTACGTCATTCTCTCTCATGTGTGCACGTGTGTGTTTAATTTTGTGAGCTTTTTGCCCTTCATTATGGCTCACAAGCGTAAGGCAGACTCTTCTGATGGCATTGTTCCGACTTACAGCGAAAATCGGTTTACAACGCAATGTAGGAACGGAACAAAGTTGTAAGTCGAGGACCCCCTGTATATATATATATATATATATACTGTATATATATATTCTTACAGATGATTTTGCATGTCTTTCATCTGTTAGTAGAACATGACAGAAGTCTTTCTACCATTCATCAAAAGCATCTCTTGGAATCCAAGAGACCTATAACAGTTAAAGTGTAAGTAAACCCTATTTATAAAGTTTGCCCCATTAAAGTATTGTAAAGTGAAAAAACGATTAGTAAAATCCTCTCTCAGCTTTTCACTCTGCAGCACTTGTTATCCCTCTGTAGTGGAGAAGGCCATGCCCCCACCCCTCTCACATTCTCTGTCTTAAAAACCAACTCCTTCCTAGTCGGAATTCAATTCTGCAGCATTGTAGCAGTGAAAGGAAAGTATCAGATTACTAAGCATGCTCTAGCAGAATGAGTCACTGTGTGACCTCATTAGGGGTGGGGCTTCTTGGCACTATACAGGAAGCAAGTACACACAGTAATGCAGGGGAGACAGGATTGCAGGATTAAGAGGTGAGAACTGAAAAACACAAAATCGTTTTTACTTTTCAATGTTTAAGTTTATGTTTCTACATTATAAATATACTATATATGTATAGTTTGGCCAGTAACTTTACTTACACTATAACACCATTCCCAGACTATGTAAATTTGTTAGAAACAAGGTAAAAGTATTTTCTCAGACTAGTTAAGAACAACATTCAAGCTCACAGTTTGAGACTAGCAAGATAGCATCTTCCAACTCCAAGTTATTTTTCAAATAATATCTGTTAAAAACATCAGTTCTTCAACTTGGCATACAGGTGATTTTCATTCATGTTTAAACTGTTTTAAATATTTCTTTAAAGAGTGCTAAAATATAGTTAATGGCATTCAGCAATAAATAACAGCTCTGGGATTAACTGAAGAGGCCAGCTGGAGGCTTATTCATGAAAGTGCAGATTCAAGTTAATTTGTGTCACTTTGGGTCACATTATGCTGCTAGTTGTGAATACACTACTTCTTATTCACTAAGAGGAAGATTAATTGGCCGAAGAAGAAAATGGCTTAGTGTGGCATAGTCAGTTGAACAGTTTTGGGATGTAGAGTGGTGCATAGTGATGTCACCAGTGAAGTGCAGTGATGTCATCCTCACAATGTCCCACTAACTTATCAAGAGAATATTAGATACTGTTTTATATCACCCTATCCTTAGTTCATGTTTTCACTTTGTCACAGTTTTTGTCACTTTTGAGTTAACACCTCATCAGAGCCCTGCCATCAACCTCTTACTTCACCACTTACATCTGGAGAATTCAACACAGTACTCCTTGCCACATTTACCTGTAGACACTCTTTACCTGTAGTGTAGCAAAGTTGATACATGATGCAGCTGTAATCCTATGCTCTGCAAAGATACATGGACTGCCCAGCCCCTGGTCTACCTGGTCTACACCCTTAACCTCTGCAAGGGGGTATGGACTTGGTGTCAAGGGAATTGGTGGAAAAAAAAGAGAATGAGGCATTAGGAAGCAAAAGCAAAACAACAGAAGCTACTACAATTTGAATGCCTGGTAGCCTAAAGGTCACCAAAATTTGAATTTCCTGCTGTGCTGCTACACAGTGGGAGAGCTTCCCAGTGGCGCGAAATGACTCTGCATACAGTACAGCAGCGCTACGAGCTTGTGCTAGGATGTGCATGAGTCAGCTGCAGTGCTGAGTCAGCAGGACACAGCAACATCTATGGTGTAATAGGGCTAGACAACTGACAGGGACATTGTTGGTGTTCCTATAGACTGCATTTGCTGTACTGTATTTTTGTTGGAGTGTTGCCGTTTTTTCACCCCTTTCATGGGCATCTCATGACTTACAGATAAAAAAAAATGAATAAAAAAACTTAAAACTTTTTTAAGTTAAGACTTAACACTATTTACAGTATATTTTCATATTGTCATTTATTTCTCTTTTTATTATTAGTAAAAAATGCTTTATTTTTGTTGGAAATGGTTAAATATACAGTACATGCAACCCTTTTAAAAGTATCAAGCAAATAGCAAATTCCACTTAAATTAACAGAACAGATATTTTTAGGCTGATATAAGTATACCTAGAATTTTTGACATGCAAACTTCTGAAAAATGTCATATTGAAAGCTATACTCTTTTTTTTTCAGACAGTTAGAAAACTCATACAGATATATCACCCGTCTTGGATATTATTTTTCCCAGGTAATAAAAATTGCTTTTTAATTATCCCTGCTGGACATGAAGTTTCTTGTTATCTTTGATCTATAATGTAAAACATGTCAGCCAGACTGAAGTGGCTTTATATGGTGTAAATAAGACAAGCTGAGTAGCTTCATGGTTAATTGATTAAAAAGGATCACAAAAATGTACAAGATCAAAGAGCAACATAACAGCCTTCTATTACTCCAGAGAGATGACAGTTCATGTTTTTGACAAGTTGACCTTGAACTGATGTATGATTCTCAACAAGAATGTTTCTCACAGAATATACTTCTATATATTATTGACTTAGATGTTGCTTTAGGTGTAATAGTTACACTTAGAGGTTACCGGAGATTGCCTTTACGTTAAACAGGTGAAAAATATTTTGTGACTGTAAACTATATGTATCAACTACTGGTAGCATGATATCAAGCGGCTACCCTAATTATTAATTATTGTTAACACATCAGCTCAAGAAAGAGGCTTCGCAGCTCACTACGCACAATGGTGAATTAGCCCCTTTTAAGTCTCCATCAATTATTTGGCCATCTAATTATGTATGTATAATTTTACTTATAAAGCACCACTAAGTGACGCATTACTGTACAGTTCAGCAATACAAATATAATACAGACATGGGAGAGTGCTATACATAGTACAAATGAAGTAAGTTACAGACATAAAATAATAAAGTGACATCACTCTAAGTGCCAAGTGTTGATTGAAACAAAAAGATGGAAGTTCCTGTCTCGTAGAGCTTATAATCTAAATAGATTACAATCTATCACTTTTAAGTAAATGTTTATACGTTTGTACAATATATATTATTTGCTTATTTTCTGTGGTTGTGGTTTTATAGCTCCTGTCTTACAGGAGCCCACAATATTTTACCTACTTCCATTACAGTAGATATAGTTGGAATATCAAGTTGGCGACTTGATCACCATACTTGAGAATTCTGAAATAAACAATCAGAAATAAGCAGGTGATTGGTAACTCTGCAAGATTCTGATTGGTTACCCGGAATTCTCAAGTCTTTCATTCAGTTCCCTGACTTAAAACAACAAACGTAACTGCTAAAGTGGAAGTAGGTAACAGAGAGAAGGAGCTATTGTAAAAAACTGGATGTGAATTAAAAAGCATGATATCAGTAAATAATATATTTAGCAAAGTTAATTTAACAGTGACAAATAGTCAGATAACAGTTGGTGACAATGTTCTTTTTTAGATCATAAACATGTAACTAAAGCATCTGTGTTTGAATTGTATTCACTTGTATAGAATATGAATATTCAATGTGCAGGAGACTAAGGAATGTGTATTAAATATAGACAAGGGCAACAATTTACAGTATGCAACAATTCACCCTTATTTCACCAATCGTGTCTATTCACTAAACAGTGTATTATCATGGCAATGAAACACATTGTTGCAAAGTACTTTTTGAGTGTATTGAGGTATATTGTCATAGTCAGATGTATTGTGGGGAAGCAATGTCATCTTTATTTGGATCAATTTCTATAATACCTGCATAATGAAAGTTGAGAAATTTTAGTTAAAAAAATCATTTAAATAGTACAGTCGACTTGTGCACGAGTCAGGTTAGTTTTGAAAGCAAAAAAAAATCAAAAAAATCAACAGAGCAGGTTAGAGAGAGCTGCTTGGAGCTGCAGCACAAACACAAACAGCACAGCAGGAGAGGCACTGACCCAGATCTACAAGTAATTGTAATTACAGCACACACAAGAGTGCTGAATAAATTCACCGGGGGGGGGGGTAGTTGGACAAGCCTGTTAACAGCATCGACCAATTGTTACAGACTCTCACACCAGCAAAGGGACTGGGGCCAAACCGAAGCACACAGAAGCACATGCAGTCAGAGACTGCCACTTAAAGGAGAACACACACTAAACTGTAGCTGACAGAAATAAATAAAATCTTATTGCTATCTTGTATTTTTTCAACAATTCTTTAATATGTTATGCTAACAAAAACCCCAAGATTTACTCTCGACTTATCCATGGGTCATAGCAAATTTCATAATTGTTGGCTCAAAAACTGTTCTCGACTTATACACGAGTATATTATTAAAGGACCAGTAACACCAAAAAAATTAAAATTTTTCAATTGGTTTAGCATGGCAGTTATTTAAATATAGCACTTTCAAAAATGTTATCTTTGAAGTTACATTCATCAGAAATGAAGATCAGAGAGAACTTGAAGCAGGAGCCAGGAGGTGATTAGTATGCATAACTTCTCTTCTCCACTAAGAATCACCCCTTTTCTTAACGAGTTATCAGGGCCGGGCAAAGCAGCATACCTATCCTGCTGGGCAACCCCTCCTTTCCCCAATCTCGGCTCACCTCAGTTTTGCTGTAGCGCAGTGCTCTATCATCTGCACTCCTCGAGCATGTAACTTCCTGTGACCCGCTCACACACACATCTATGGGACAATTTGCACTTTGATAAATATGCCCCAAATTTAAACATGCTATTTCTGAAACATGGTAACATTGCAGTATATAATTTTTATCTGCCCAAAATCCCTCTCGTTAGTGATACTGCATCATGAGAATTGTAGTGTTTTAAATCATGTTAGCATATTCCACTACAAACTTAGGATGCAGCATTGCAATTGGTACAATTGCACCAGCCAAAGCTAACATGAATATAGTAACTAAAGAAATACTCAGAAGTAGGAAAATGGTTGAAATGAATATTAGTTGGTAAAAATGATTTTTTGATGCAGTGTTAATTGTCAGGTTTATTCACAGGCAGATGAATTTTTAATAGGATTTTATTCATAATAGACTCATTACTGCAAATTAAAACGTATCATTAAAAAATGGATATAATACATACACATTTTATTGAAAATATTTATTTCCCTTTTTAAATAAACATTTTAATCCTTTAGGGTAATGGCATATTTTGTGCTGGTCTATAAAACCACACTTTATTTCCTAAAGGTAAAACTTAATATTAGGAGAAACTGCATTCTTAAATTACACAGTTTAAACGCCATGGAAATTGGTGCGCATTAATAAAATGTCACAAATTGTTAGCTTGCAACATTAATCCCAGACTTGCTGCAATTCTCTAGCTAAAGCAAAACAGTGCCATCAAGAGGCTGAATGAATTAATAGAAAAAAACAAGGAAAAGACACCAACAGAATAAGCATGTTATGTCTTAAATGTAATCAAACAATAAGAATGTATACACTGTTCATAAGAATGTTTATTAGAATGACTTTTTAAAGTGACAGTATGTCCTCTCAAAAAGCTTGTTGACTGATATACCCTTAAGTGCTCCATTCGGTCAGGCATTTTGCCAGGTGTTAAATGCAAGATTTTTACAGTTACTGTTTAGAAATAACTCATTGCCAAGCCAATTCAAATAGCATTCTTCTTTATCAGGTGTTATTGGCACTTTCATAACCTATGTAACAGGATATTTAAAAATAGATGCCTTTCTAATTTCAATTTGTTTAAAACATTTTTTTTTTTTTTTTTTTACTTTTATGGCGAAATTTATTAAACTTGTAAAAATCCGTTTTGGCTTTCCTGAGTTTAATCGGGCGAATACCTGGAAGTTTCTTGCGGTAAGTATTGTGAGATTTGTTGCGATCGATACTTACAGAGAGAAACTTTTTCCACTGAATATTTCCTTGGAAAGGTAGCCATACTACCCTAATACAAAGCTATACTACACTAATGTAAAGTCATACTACACTAATGTAAAGTATTACTACACTAATGTAAAGTATTACTATACTACACAAATGTAAAGTATGGCTACCCTTTCCATGTTGGTCCAATTATTAAACTTGGAAAAGCAAAAATGAGATTTTCTGAGTTTAATAAATTTCGTAGGCTAGGTTCACACGAGCGTATTGTGCTCAGCGCATAATACGCTAGTGTGAAAAAAAAAAATATATGCCAAGCGTATTTTTCTAATGAACTTACCAGCAACAGTGTGAACGCTCCCTAGGCGTTCACATCACTTCCTGTGTGGTCGCATTTTGGGTGCAGCAATAAACTGACCAAAATGCGACACACAGCGTTCTGGACCTAGCGTATGTGCATCATACACTAGTGTTTCTGGAACTAGGTAAGTACCATCGGCTTGCATTGAGCCTTTTCTTTTTTTCCACACTAACGTATTATGTGCTGAACATAATACATTCATGTGAACCTAGCCTTAGAGTGTTTATAAAAAAATCTAAAAAAAAAAAAAATTAAGGTAAAAAATATTTTTTAAAAAGTAATTTTTATGTGGTTACCACTGGTTTGATATATGTCTATGCTATTTTCAACCAAAAACATAACATACACAAGTTGCATGAGTCACTGGGCACGTTGCATTGGTTTATGATGAGTTGCAATAAAATAAAGCATAATAAAAAAAGAATACCGTTGGGTGTGGCATTGCAGTTATTCCTAAATAGTACTGGAAAAAAAAATCTCTATTTTAAGTTAAATTCCTAATTTCTGCTATTTGTAGTGTATTTTTTATTATTCCTTGTGGTTGCAACCACCTTTTAAGTAAACAAACCCCTACCTAGTCACATACTTTCCCTCCTTGAGAGCGAAGTCCCTGGCACACCACCTTCTAATCTGCTGTACACCAGTGACACCAATTGGGTGATTCATGATAAACCAGCATTGAATTGGCATGTCAGGACACCTGGAAAATTTCCAGCATGCCCTGGTTCCAGGTGGGGTGCAAAATAGTTCACCTCTTTCCTTCCCGTGCATCTTTCCCAACTAACCTAATTCCCATTTCCACTCTTCCAACTTCCTCCCTCCTAAATGCATGCTCCTTGACTAATAAAGCCGATAATTCACGATCTCTTCTACTCCACCTCACTTCTCCTCCTAGCACTAACAGAACCTGGCTCTACCTTCAAGATGCTGCTACTGAGGCTTCATTGGCTCATGGAGGGTTCCCTTTCTCCAACACTCTGCAGGACACGGTGGTGGAGTTGGACTTCTCCTTGCCTCTCGCTGTCGCTTCAAACTTGTCAGCATCCCTCCCTGCTTCTCTTTTTCTTCCTTTGAAGATCATACTGTCCAACTTTTCTATCCCCTTCCTCTATGTGTTGCCTTTGTATACAGGCCGCCCTCTGCTCCCTCACCTACCTCCATTCTCTTGGACTTTGAGCCCTGGCTCCTCTCCCTTTTTTATCTGATAGTCTTACGCTAATTATGGGGGACTTCAACTACCATATTGATAACCCTCTCTGTCTTGCCCTTGACGTCTTCTCAATCTAACCTCCTCATTTGACCTTCGACAATGGACCGACTCTAGAACCCACAAGGATGGCCATTATCTAGATTTGATTTTTACTACCAATTCCTCTCTCTAAGATCTTAATATTTGTCCCTTCCTTCTTTCTGATCACCACCTTGTAAACTTTTCAATCTTGCACTCTCCTCTTCCACCTCCGCTAAAACTTAAAGCCTTTAGATGCAACACACGTACTGTCAACCTGCAGGCTCTCTCCTCTGCCCTCTGCTCAAGCCTCTCATTTGTCCTCCCCTCCTCTGTTCCTGATGTCATTGCTACTTCCTATAATTCTGTCTTATCTACTGTTATTGATTTGTTTGCCCCCCCTGTGGCCTTAGCCTGCTCACGTCTGCAATCCTCGCCCGTGGCTAAATGCAGAAACCAGATTTATTAGATCTGGCACGTGTAGTGCAGAACGTCTGTGGAGGAAATCTCGTTCGCATGTGGATTTTCTTCATTACAAGTTTGCTTTCCTGTCTGAACTCCTCTCTCTCCCTAGCCAAACCTATTACAGCACTCTCATCAGCCAAAACAAATCAAAGCCCTGTCTCTTATTTGCTATGTTTAACACCCTTCTATGCTACTCCCCCTCAGATACACTAACCCCTCTTCACTCCCTCCCAAGACTTTGCAATATTCTTTAAAAGCAAAGTGGATAGTATCCACAAACAGATAATGCTGAGTTACTTCTACCTAAATCTCTCCGAGTTCCTTTCTTTCTAATACCCAGTCTGAAGTTTCTCAGCTTCTCTCTTCCTCTCCTGTCACAATCTGCTTGCTTGACCCCATGCCTTCTTTGCTACTAAAGCTCTGCTCTTCTGCTATTGTGCCAGTCCTAATGCAGTTTTTCAACTCTTCACTGTCCTCTGGTATATTTCCTTCCTTATTCAAACAGGCTTGCATCAAATCCATCCTCAATAAAGCTATGCTGGACCCTCAATGCTTCTTTAACTACCGTCCTATCTCTCTCTTGCCTTTAGCTTCTAAACTTCTGGAATGTCTGGTCTGTGCCCACCTTACTAGCCATATACAAGCCCATCATCTCCTGGACCCTATGCAATCTGGTTTTCTGCCAGGGCGCTCTACAGAGACTGCTCTGTGCAAACTTGCAAATGATCCTCAGATTGCCAAAGACAAGGGACACTTTTCTATTCTTATCCTCCTGGACCTATCCTTTGCATTTGATACTGTTGATCACACCCTACTTGCTCAGATTCTCCATGCGCTTGGTGTCCATATTCAAGCTAAGTTTTGGCTGACTTCCTACCTTTCTGATCGCTCCTTCTTTGTCTCCTGTGCTAATGACTCTTCCTCTCCTATCCCACTTAGTGTGGGGGTGCTTCAAGGCTCTGTACTTGGTCCCCTCCTGTTCTCCCTGTACACGCTTTCTCTGGATGACGTCATCACCTTGTTTGGTCTTAACCTGTATGCAGATGATACCCAAATTTACTTATCTGTCCCTTAGCTAACACCTGAAGTCAATACTAAAAATCTCTGTCTCCTCTTCGATGGCCCGGCGCCATCTTAAACTCAATCTTGATAAAACAAAACTGATTATTTTCTCACCTAAACCTGGTCCTGCTTCCTCCTTTTCCATTTCATTTGATGATGTGATCATTAACCGTTATTTCTGCACGTTGTCTTGTGGTGACTTTTGACTCTGCTCTGCCCTTCTCTAAGCAGATTGCTACCACTGCTAAAAACTTTGTCATTTTTTTCTTAGGTAACATTGCCAAATACATCCGTTTCTCTCTCAGGCCGCTGCTAACACCCTCATGCGTGTCCTCATCTTATCCCACTTGGATAATAGCAGTGCCCTTCTAACTGGCCTTCCGGTTTCCCATCTTTCCCCGCATCAGTCTATTCAAAATTCTGCTGCTAGAATAATCTCCCTATCTCTCCAGAAGTCCCCCTCGAAACTCCTTTCTGCTCTGTGGCTCCCAGTTAATAAACGTATTATTTACAGTGTCCTACTTCTGACATTCAAAGAGCTTTGCTCTGTTACCCCTCCTTACATATCTCCCCTTCCTTGTTTGCGCCTAGCCGCCAACTCCACTCTTCACAAGGCAACCTCCTTCAGGAACTCTTCACCAAGACTGTCTGTTCTCGTCTTAAACCCTTCTCTCTTGCTGCCGCTTATCTTTTGAAGTCTATACCCCTATACCTACGCCAAGAGCAATCCATCAATATCTTCAAATCTAAATTAAAATCTTACCTCTTGGAGAACTAGCACTGGTTTTCATGTCTATATTTTATATTTATGCAACTATTTAATCAAAATGTATATATTTTTTATTTTATTATTTAATTGGCACCTATAGCCAAATTAACTAACACTTCATGCTACTGCACTTATTACCCTCCTATCTGTTTATGTAAGTCTCCCTCCTATTTAGAATGTAAGCTCTATGAGGCAGGGACCTGTATCGTCTTGTTCCAATCATGCCCTGACACATAGAGTGATGTATTTTCTTGATAATATGCTTGTAATTTAATTCACTTGTTCTTTGTTATGTACTTTTGCCTTGTTTGTATTATAACTGCATTGTTGATTCTACAGCGCTGCATAACCTTGTGGCACTTTATAAATAAAAATATACAAAAGACCCTGCTGACACAATTATACAAATACCTTTAAACAGACCCAAAAACAGGGATGGCGATGAAAATAGACGCCTTAAACAATAAATAGGAAAATGATGTTAAACACAGGAACACGCTACTGTTTTGTTAGGAGTGAGACGCGGCCCTTGTCCAGCTCCCCCCACCCTCCTTACTACACCGCCTGTATACATCATTTACAGTCATGGCCAAAAGTTTTGAGAATGACACAAATATCATATTTTCACAGGATCTTCT
>WMED01019008.1:0-12544 GCA_019650415.1 Pipa parva | reverse complement strand
GGCCCCCTGATCTCTTGTTTCCCGCTGGGCCCCCTGATCTCTTGTTTCCCGCTGGGCCCCAGCACTTCAGTCTGACACTGGACATATCACAGAAAATATCTTTATCAAAGAAAGATCTTTGTCAAATATGTAAAGTAGGAGAAGTGGCAAAATTGTCATGAATTAACACATTTATGTGACTATTCACACTTATGGCCATTAGTCACACCTGTATATACAACTAGAAAGTGGAATGCAGGCCCCTGTATACATACATTCATGTTAGAATGCTCCTTAGACTGACTAAAAAAATGAATTGAAAAATCTACAACTCACTTCTATATGACAATCTATAACAATATAAAAAATGTATAATTCTATGGTGTGTAAATACGCAGTTGTGTACTATTGTAATATTTGTGATAACATTCAGTGTTGGACTGGCCTACCAGAACACTAGGAAAAAAATTATATATATAAATATATACATACACACATGTTCACAGAATCTGTTATTAAAGGGTAGTTAAAGTCACAGTGACTAGCTGCAATCCCCTTGTGGTTCAAGCCTCCTCTTTGACATCACTGATGTGAGCAAGCCCTAAAGCAGTATTATGTAATAATACAGATTCTGCACTTGCTCACATTAGCAATGTAGAAGATGAAACAGAAAGTGAAGGGGTTTGTGGCCCATGATGCAGAAGAATAGAGAGTGGTTATTAATGGTACATACTCACATTGTGTTACTGTTAATAGTGAGGTACACCAGGGATATGTTTTGGGTCAACTAGAAGAAAGATAGTTTCTTCACCAAAACAGAAGGGGGTTCTTTACTGTAAGAGTAGTAAGGTTATGGAACTTTGGAAGTTGTCATGGTTGATATGATAAAACAGTTAAAAGGGGGTTTGGATGCCTTCCTTGAGTGGACTAACATTACAAGTTGTGAGTACTGGATAAGTGGAGGCTGGGTCTTAATCAAGGGAATTATTCTGCCATATTTGGAGTCAGGAAGAATTTTTTCCTTAAAATGAGGATAGTTGTCTTTTTCTTCATGGGTTTTTTGCCTTCCTGAGGAACAACATTGAGGAATAGTATACTAAAGTGTAAACTTGTGTCTTTTTTTGGTCTTTTTTACTATGTTAATCCAAGCAGCAGGAGGCAGCGCTGGAAGAAAGAGCAATATCGGTAAGTATTTTAACACATAACCTGCAGAATCACCCCTAGCCTAACAAGCATTTCAGTGCTTCTTTAAGTTTAAATTGCCTTTAGAAAGGACCCACATATAACCAATATCAAGCATCCACGAAAGGCTCTAATATGTAACACTTTTATGTTTTGTTCGATCTTGTGTCACTTGATGTCCTAAATATCTCTACAACTTAAATATAATCACCCAATGTACCAACAACTAGTCTGTAAACCTTATAGATTATCAGGCAATGTCTTGTTACTTTATATTATGTTCTCACATCAACATGACAACCAAAATTGCTACATGACGACCTGGGAACAAACCTACAATCCTCTATCTCTCTCAGCAGATGGGCCCAAATTTGGCAAACCACACAGTATGTGTCTTCTAATTGTGGCTACAAGAATGAAACGTATAAAGATCTCAACCTTTAATGCGTTTCTTTCTGTCTTCTTATCTAATGCTTTCCTTTAAATTTAGATGTGTATATACACTTCTTTAATGAAGAGGATAACCTTAGAAAACGGTATAAATATAGACGCCATCATAAAACTGTATTTAAAATATGTTTGTGTTTGGTTAGTGTAATGTAATTATCATTAGTTTGAATAATCTGCATTCTGGTTTCAACTTTGTAGGGCAGCAAACAGCTCCTGAATAACTACCCTGTGTACATCACTAGTAAACAGTGGGACGAGGCAGTCAACTCTTCCAAGAAAGATGGGCGCCGGCTTCTTCGATACCTCATCAGATTTGTTTTTACAACAGATGAGCTCAAATATTCATGTGGCCTTGGGAAAAGGAAAAGGTCAGTGCAGTCAGGAGACTCTGGTCCTGAAAGACGTCCTCTGGATCCTGTTAAAGTTACATGTCTCAGAGGTACTGCACCTTTTCACTTAGCATAATCCGTTCATCATCCCATTTCTTCTGTATTGTATATCACAGGTACTGCAGGGCCTGACCTCATTCTACCAATACCTTCATTTCCTGGTAATCACTATACTCGCTTATAGATACTTTTACATGTATTTTTAGTGTTATCACCTTGACAAAACATCTTGATAGTATGTGAATTCATGTGTTCTTCCTGCCCTCACTAAATCCACTGAAAATGTTGTGTACTTAAATGGTCTAAGTCTAATACAGAAGCACATTCTTTAAAAGCTGCCTTAAAACCAGTGAAGGGATACATCAGTTTTAGGAGCACCCACCATCCACCTCCTTACCAGACTCTATTATAGCAACTTTTAACTCCTGCACAAGGGTGATTTTCTGCCAGGAGGCACCAGGTTAGCTATCACTCTGGAACTTTCTTCAGGTCACACAACTGTGTCACATGACCCTGCAATTTACCAGTAGCAATACAGTGCTACAGGTAAATTGCCCATTTCTAAGGTAAAACTGCTTTTTTTTTTTTTTTTTTTTTGGGGGGGGGGGGGGTTGGATTTCCATATTTTTTAGAAAATCATTCTACTCCTCCCACTCAGCTTGCATGTTCCCTACTCTCTGCCACAACACATTTTCTGTACACTGCTAGTTTTAGACAAAGTGGGGCTCTGGTAGATCTAATAATAGGGCCATATGTGATGGAATTCTATACTAGCGACTGACACATTTTAAAAGTAAATGAAGACAATTCCTAAAGTTACTTTTACCCTCCCAGACCCCCGCCAACAGTTTACCACACTTCAACACAGTAATGTATGGTCACAATTCAGTGCTGAATCTCAGTCCACTTTACCTCTAGCAGTATGTCAATCAATGAGTTAGGAATCTAGTGTGCAGCCTCTAGGGCAGACAGACTCCAGTCTTCAGCAGGACACATAAGCCCTGGCCATGTTTTTGTGTTTCACTTCCACCTTCCAGCTGCTCACTGTGATGTCATCATGCTGGCTAACAGTTCATTGAAGGAGAGTTTGCACATGACTGGAAGAACGGGCTTGAGATTGGCTACAGGAGGCTCTTGGCTCTGCTCCACACACCGTTCTTCCTATGCCTTCAGTACCTGCTGCTTCACAACTTACTTACCTTATAGAGGTGTGGGAGTGAAGTAGTGGTGGCACCCAGTTCAACAGAGAGCTCTAAGGTTATGATGTCCTCACAGCTGCAGATATTTTTCCAGCTGCCATACAGAGGTCCCCTTTGAAGTTACGAGCTTCTAACAACTGTCCCTTCTCACTAGGTTGCTGGGGTGATTCTTGCTCTGTAGTTAAGGAGCAGGGGAAAGCAAAAAATTGATGTGTAGACTGCTGTAGGTTGAGGAGACGGCATTCTGTCGGACCTGGTGCCCCAAACAACCATCCATTCTACTTCCCTATAAAGGGAGCTGATTGGGAGGTTGTTTTTTTTTTAGAGAAGTTTTTGCAGCGATTTTCTTTCTCATTATAATAAGTAATCCATTATAGACAAAGCTGTAAAACTAAACCACTAGGAAATATTTAAAGGGGCTATCGTCTGTAAAAAAACAAACCTCTTAGACTGAAATTGACCTTTACTCATTGTCACTGTTCTAATTGCTATTACACCTCTCCTATTGGTTAATGCTTCTCAGGCATCATGGGATTTGTATTCTTTTCACATAAGCCAGCGTTGAATAACTATCTAGAAGTTGGCATGCCTCAGAATTGCTTTGTAGTTTTATATGGTCACTACATACTTTTATATGGTTACTTATATTAGTAACAGAAGCCAGTTCTTTTTAAATAAGAATTTTATCTTTGAATGGGCTTGCCCTACTCTTAAAAAATTGTGGACCTTGTTCCTGTAAGATATGTGTATGTATAATGGCAGGTAAGTTGTACAACTGGTGCACACAGCACATAATGGCACACACACGTCACACCGCACCTTTGCATATCATATGAATTTTTTATTAGGCTGCGGTAACAATAATTTTGAAATTCTCTCCACAGAATCCCTATGAATTTCACTCGTTTTTTTTTTCAGCATTACATTGCAAATATGAGAACCCTTTACATTTTTATATTGTCTTTATTTTTTTTCTGTGTCCCTGGAAACTCCTTTTATTAATGTCACCACCAGCGCAAAGAAAGAAAATAAAATTATTAATGAAAACATAACTACTGCTGTTCATTTCTATTGGAGTCGTGCTCTAGATAAAGGTCATTTTTGACATTATTGCAAATAATGCTCTAAATACAATACCTTATATGTATGTACCAATGTTTCTTTCCTGTGCAAACACAGTGTAGTCAGGATCAGCCTTACAATTTATTTTCATTTACACAATAATTACTCTAATTGACATTATAATTACTCTCATCCAGTTCCTACAAAATGTCTTTGGAGCTGAAATCCTGTTCTTTATGGGAGAATATTTGCATATCTGCTTCATAAATGCAGCCATCTTTTTATCTGTACATACAATTCTCTATAAACTCCACCAGTTTTGGTTTTGTACACTTTAGAAAATACATTTGAATCATTTGGTACTAAGAACTGACAGTTGGTGTTTTAAAATTAAAATATCTTTTAATGATTTTTTTTTACAGAAATTTCTGAAATACCAGATAACTGTCCGTTACTTAGAGATGCTCTGTTCTACTGTAAAATTTCCTTTCATAGAATAAAACATGTTAAACAGATTTTTTTAATATTAATTGAAATCATTAGAACAAGCTTTTCTGTATAAACTGTTAATGCTATATTAAACAATATGTAGGGTTTTTTCCAGGAAAAAATCCACCAAGCTACTCACCCGCTGCTTTTTAAATAATGTACATCCTAAACTGTAAGAAAACCACAGGCAGTTGCTAAAAACCACAGAATGTTCAGTAAATCCTGATCTACACCTGTATTTTAGTTGTGTTGAATTCATCAAGTGGTTGTAGATGTGCTGACGAATTGGATTTATCTTAAAATTTAGAAAAATTAAAGGGAAGGTCACTTTTCCTTGCAGTGTGACCAACCAACTAGAAAATAATCATTATTTAGAAGGAGTTTTTTTGTTCTATGCAGTTTGGAAAGGGATAAAGTATTTTATCACTCACAGGGTGTATTTTTAGTTCTTCCTTATTCTGTAGAGAACACTTGGGTTACTATGTTTAATTAGGTGTACTTTGTAAATGTATTACTCAATTGAAAATGCTTCTGTCCATAATTTATAATTGATCATGTCAAAAGCATTTTTGTGTCCTTATCTGACAGTAAGGCTGATGGTACATGAGGTAATTCATTTCTATTGCTTTTTCCAGAGGAATGTATGGGTGATTGGGTGAACCAAGAAGGTCCAGATAGCAACCCCTTATATTTTGGCCTTATACGACACAAGTACAGTGGCAATGCAGTGTCCTGTCCTTGGATACAATAAAGTTTCACAGTTGACATGCTTTCTGACATAACAACCCCTTCCACATTATAAAGCTTAAAACTTTGCTTGTTGGGTCCTGTTTCCTTGATTTTGGAGTTGTTGGTTACCCTGATTTATCATACAATTGTTCCTCAATTCCCTGCTGCTGTAGATCCTTATTACTGTTTCATGATCATATTTCAAGGTTCCCCTCTGTGGACTCACCCAAATGTCACATGAGGGAGATGAAAGGAATGTGCCAAATGGCATTCCTTTAAGGGAAACAAAGCTGTTAGAGGCTAAGGATGATCCCTAACATGGACCCCAGAGTTTTCTTTCAGTTGTTGTACTTATGCACCTTTATGCACAAACATATAAGGTAACATTGGGATTCAGTGCTCTTTAGAAAGCATTCAGCGGAATTAAACAGGGACAATCATTTGCAGAGTTCTAGTAACCCATAGCAACCAATCAGACTTTTGCTTACATTATTCTAGCCCACTTATTCAAGTCAATACTAACAGCTGATTGGTTGGGATGAGTTACTAGATCTCTGAAAAGATTTCCTCTTGTGGCAGACTGAGATAAAATATGAATATTTGTTTGAAATATGTTTGAATTATGATGAAATACTTGTACAAGTGTCTAAATTTGTTCTGTATATCCATTGCAGGTATTAAGGTTGTACCATGTGAGCTGCCATCTGTTGTAACAGCTTATAGAGGAACAGTAACCAGAGAGAGATATTTGATTGTGTTATAGCAGTGATGCCCAACCTTTTTTGGCCTGGGGGGTCATCTAAATTTATGACACACGTGTCATGGGCTGCTTCAAGGTTGCGACTTGTATAGCGCCGTGTCACAGGCCGCAGGTTGGCCATCACTGTGTTATTGTATACGGGGTTATACATATACAATATGGGGTTAGTGTTTCACAGGTGGAATATTTAAGGTCATGGGCTTTATAGAGGGTGTGTCTGATTGAAAGGGTTCACACTACCCCAGCAACCTGGGGGGAGGGGTCTACTCTGTCAGAATAGAGATACTGAGTAAGTTAAAGGTACCTGGAGTTAGGAGACCTCTAGGTGTGCCCTTGGACAAAAGTTGTCCAGCAGTGCTATTGTGATAGTTGTATTTCTGAGAGAGTAAATACATTGCTGGGGTAGATGGTCCTAGGGCTTTTTAGCCACCTTGCTGTGGTTCGGAGCGCACCCCCGAAGCTCTTATGATTGGCAGGTCATGTGGTCAGGAGAATGCGCTCCTTCCTCCTCCAGCGGCTCACAAAATAGTTGTCACGGCTGGAGGAGGGAGTGAAGTGGCTCCCTGCTCAAAGAAGTTTTGCTGACCTCTGCCCTAGGGGGATGTGCGAGGAAGGATTTCCTTTGGGAATAAGTGTGGCCCTAGCTTAGATGTAAACTTAATGGTAGATTGTGTAATAAGACACAGTAGTTTGTGCCAATTTAGTGGTTGAGGAGCCAACAGCTCAAAGTCACTACAGTAGTGACTGAAGGGTTAGCCCCAGAGAGAGAGAGGTAGACTACTGTTTCCAGTGGTTGATGCTGCTGATGAAATGTGACTAAAGCATTGGAACTGGTGGTGTGTATAAAACAACTACACATTATGTTTGATTTTTCTTAATAAATGTTGCATAACTTGTGCTTAAAGGTAAAATACTGCCTAAACTGTCTATTTGGTAGCAAAAGGGGTGGATTATTGCTAAAATTGTGGTTATACTGGGACTAATATGCAACCTATGTCAATCCCATTTGAGTAAATCCCCATACCCTGTTGATGACTTACCCCAATTATGTTCAGTTCAAGAGCTCTTTCAGTTGTGGACTGTCGTTACTCTTATCTGAAAATGTTGAGAAAACAATATCAAGTATTCTTAAAATAGTTCTTCAAAGACAAAGCAAATGGTTTCTTTTTCACACTCTAAAGAGCCAAATCTGGAAATGGAAATGGTAAGGACTGATGTACACCTATATATCTATATAATATCAAATTCCGTCAGTGACTACTTCACTAATAATATATGGGAATTTTACTGCAGCGTTTTTATATAATGAATTTTATATATTAGGTTTAAAGATCCATTATCTGGCATTACTCATGAATTCATTTTCATATTACATTGTAATATCTATTTTCTGCAATAGAGGGGATAGGCCTAAGATTATTAATTAAAGAATGTTAAAATCAAGTCAGTGAACAAGCAAACTAATATAATTCCATAAGTACAGATTAACCAATGTTTTTTAGTTAATTGTTAAGTCCCTACCAGATGTTACTGTCATATACATCAGATCAATGTAGATTTAAAACTGTGACTATACAGAGTAATAAAATGATAAATGGGCCATGAATCCCCATTTTATAGGTGTATATGTAGTGCTGCATTTCACCCCATGTGAGAGCAAGTATATCACATTATTGATTACCAAATTCTCACATATGTTTTTTTACCACCAGTGAGAAAATATATGATGCTTTGATCCTATATAAATATGCCCCATACTGTATATTAGTGTACAAGGGTACATATCTTATATACAGCAGATAAAGTAACATCAATAGTGAAATTATATGAAATATCCAGTTCGCCCTGTTTGATTTGACTTCTGGTTTTGAAAGTTTTAATATTTCTGGATGCTACTTAGGAACATGCAATTTAACCTCTTCAACCTCTAGTCGTGCTTGTATTCAGTTGTTTAACCTCTGGGCAACACAACTGGATGTCAGGATGTCAGCCTACTAAATAATAACCATTCATACCCCTAATCAGGTTTGTTGGTGTGTTCTATTGACCAGTGATTACCAAACCTGTCCTCATGACTCACCAGCAGTGCTTTTTTTTGTGGATATTGACAAAACATGCACCATTGCTGAGGATCAACTACAGGTTTGAGAACCTCTGCTGTAGACTTTGCTTTAATAACATTTACATTGTATATTTGACTATTTAAGTTAAGTATAATGTCTACTTGTTATACCCCTTTGCTGCTGGTGTGATGCTGGGAGCTGTAGTCCAACAGCAGCTGGAAAGCCAAAATTAGAAACCTTGCTCCAAAGTAAATTTGTCTTTTTTTTCTAGCATGTGCTATTATCTAATAGAAAACCTACATTTCACTGGTTTGGAAAATTGTTTACCTGATTAAATATTTGAATATTCAAATGAGACCAGGCAGAAATGCTGTCTTGGGTTTTAGCAAATATGTAATGTTTTTCCTTGTGTTCCCTGTTTCTAATGACACCCAGAGTTCATTAGGATGCACTGCACATCAAATCCTGACTGGTGGATGCCTTCAGAAGAACAGATAAACAAAGTGTTCAGTGATGCTGTAGGACATGCTCGCCAAGGTCGTGCAGTGGGCACTTTCTTCCATAATGGAAATTCATATTTTGACGGCATTGACCACCAAGCTTGCCAAGAGGAGATTTTCAATCGATGCTCTCATGATGGATCTGGAGATTGATGTAAAAAGATAGACTTCAAAGTTGTAAAGGGATAAAACATTAGCCACAAAAGGAAATAATAGTGTAATAGTTCAGTTAATGTGTCTTTAATGTTCTGTTGCTGCAGTGGATGCCTGAAACACAGTGCTGGAAAAGGGCCTTTCAAGCAGTGGCACATGTCAAAGAACCCAAAGTATTCAAAGAACCAGATGTTATTTGTCTATATGTCATCTCGGTAATGGTTCAGGGACTTAAGGTCTGGTATGTGACTGTTATGTTCTATTTAGAACTACTGAATAACCGGCACTCAGGCCCTGAATCACACTGAAGAAGAATGTGTTGGTCTGTTATGTAGACTTAGCTTTAATAGGATTTGCATTGTATACTTGACTATTTAACTTATGCAAAATCTCAACTTGTTATACCCAGTGTTCATAAAAAGTTGTCACCACTACCCAGGTATGGCATTCTGCTTGCCTCACTGTGTGTTTTTGTTTGTTTTCTTCAACAGCTTTATTCCGAGATATCAGGTGTACTGGGCTCGATTTTACTGGTGCCAATCAGTAATTAAAATGGGCAGGTAAAACCGAAGCATTAATGACAGTGAATCTTTCAGGTTTTGTTGGACATTCTGGGTGCTCAGACCACAAACCAGGTTATAGAGTCAAGAAGGTTCATTCAATTAGTGGCTCAGACACACCAGCAATTCAGGTTTTGTAACTATCCCTGGTTTACTTAAGTATATGTATATATTATTGTGTCATGTGTACAGTCTGGTAAATTTACTCAGAAGAGAACTATGCTGAGATGTCACATGCTTCCCTACTGTCAAGCCCAGTGAAAGCTTAAATAAATAAATACAATATAATGGCTATCCAACTGGAGAAGTCGGGAGTAAGATGGAATAGAACTGGATAGGCACCAAAAAATAAAAACAGTACTGTGAAAGTGAAGGCAGATACAAAGCTAGAGTAAATGATTATCAGGCAATGGTAAAACTTGGTCAAAACAACATAGGAACTGAGCTTGGCAGAATTTAACAATTCAGAAGCCAGATTGCGCAGGAAGGAATGCAGCAATTGCACAGTGAATACAGTATGTGTATGCTAATATTGTAGTGCAGTGAAATTAAGCAAACGCATATGGAACAAGATCCAATGAAGCAAACTCCATAAATTGCTGCAGAAAACTCAGCTCTTCAGCATGCAAAGATATCAATAGACCCAATACTGTGAGCATGCAAGACTCCTGATCCACAACTGCAGTAAGTGGTATGGAACAGGAAATGGCTCCTCCCCACTGATTGGATCATAAGGCCAGATTATAGCAATGCTTTGACTGCCAATCAGCAGTGGATTGCAAAGCTTACTTTACACAGCAGTGAAGAAGATACTGCTTTCTGTGTGTACAGATCATGGATTCACTAGATGACTGGGCGCCTGACTATTGCTGTTAGCAGGAGCTGGAATCACTATTAAAACACACTTCAAAAAATAATAGTCTCTTGTATGTTCCAGGTGCAGATACTTCCTGCATTGTTGGTGGATATATATGCATGAACTGGGAATTGTATTTCAAACAGATGATGAGACAGAAGTTGAAGGTCACTACCTTAGTATCTCACCACATTACCTCTAGAGGCTATAAAATCTAGAGTGTTTCACTTTTCAGCATGTGAAATGAGTCACAATGCACGTAACCATTGGCTTAAAGTGACTGTCATGGGGTCTTGCACAAATCATAGCACTAATAATGCTTTGATGTCAATGTACGTAATACAGTACCAGTCTCCTGTGCTGGAGAACCATGTCAAGGTGACAAAATTTCTTATAAACAAAGTCAGATGGTCAGCAAGAGATGCAAAATAATGCATTTATCCATTAAAATGCTTATCATGTCCATAAAAATGTTTAGCAGTTGAAATCAGCAAATGTGAAATGTACTAACAGGATCAGGTAGAGTGCAGGGCCAGAGAAAAGGGAAAACATGAATAATGTTGCCGATGAATAATATTTAAACTAAAAATGTTCTAAACTGGATGCAGAAGGAGTTGTATTACAGAATAGGAACAACACTTCCATTGCTAAAGGAGGTGGCTTTGTTGCCATAGATATAATACAGTAACTACTGAGTAAACTAAAGTATATGCAGAAGGTTCGATTGGAACTCTTATCTTTGACTTCTTTTGTGAATTCAGCGGGTGTTGATACTAGATATATGGTATCAGTAAGGCTGGATATGTGCAGTTTTAGACCTCAGTTTTCCCCTCTTCACTCAATAAAAACTCATAATAACTTTCGAAATCTATAATGCACAGCTTTTGGACTTGTGGAAACTGGAAGTCCTGTGATTACTTATGGATGTTATATTGCTCTATTTTATTTTTTTTATGAGGTTACATACGCTATACAGGATTTTATTTTAGTTTTGTGAGGTTAAGGACACAACTTAATTCTTCTGTTTCATAACAATCACTACCTCCAAAGATGTGGAATGGTTATTGGTTTATCTTTCTATGGGTTGGTGGGAGAAAATACACAAATTTAGAGATACTAACCCATAACAGTCTAACCCCATATTGTGGTATTTTTCTCTCTCCTTTATTAAGTATTTTGGAGTGAGAATTATGGATGATTAAGTTGATTAATTATTTACTCTATAAGAAGTGATGTGGGCAGTACAATGCTTTGGATTAATTATGATATATTATGCTGCTTTGGCAACCCAATCTGTGTAAGAAATATATATATATATATATATATATATATATATATATATACATGTAGACAATGGTGCTAGCCAGGAGCAGTTGTGATCATATTGATGTCATGATGTTTCTGTCTCCCACTAGAGACTGTACAGGGAGATTTCTTGGGAGGCTAGGGAATGATGGGTAGATGAGAGAATGAACAGCTACACTATTTAAGTTTTCAGGGGGAGAGTGGAAGATATAAATATGACCTGGAGTGCTCATCGTATCATGATGAACCTATTTAGTTTTAAACCCATGCCAACCACTAATTTTAAACTCCCCTTATACCCACATTTTGGCTCCTTTTTGAAAACTGTTTTTTTTTTCTAAACTAGTGTGCAAAGTTTGGAATCCCTAAGAAATGTGTTTTTTATGAAAATATTAAAACATTTTTTTATCAAGGAACTATTGAACTTACTTAAAAAATACATACATTTGTGCTCACTACTACTGACTGACATCATTGATTTGCTATTCACATGAATTTAAATCTTTGTTTTCAGCACCCTTGTATCCACTCTCAGATGGTGAGCTCTTTTTATTATTCTTGAAGGAGAATTATACATGTAATATATATATATATATATATATATATATATAATTGTGCCCAGCATTAGTACACTAACTGTACTGAGGCACAATCAGCTTTCGTCTCATGATCTTGTGTTTAGGATTGTGAGATAAACGTCTCCCCCACTGCAGCTCACTTCCCCACCCCCTATGTGTGTGACGTAGAACATCACAAAGTACCTGCCCCATGATGAACTTCACCGATACAGGACAAGAGCACATGCTGATGATATGTACAGTGGGGAAAAAAAGTATTTAGTCAGTCACCAATAGTGCAAGTTCCACCA
>WMED01019006.1:0-12545 GCA_019650415.1 Pipa parva | reverse complement strand
AAATTGAGTATTATCTGACAGAATTGCAGGGGTGCCAGTACTTTTGGCCAGCACTGTAGCAGCAGTAAAAACTGGTTTATTTTGTGTTTCCCTGTGTTTCTTTAGGAGAAAAAATTAATATGTCACTGTCTTATTTTCAGTGAAACAAGTTAAATAACATTCTATGAAAAAGTGTTTCTGCACCAAACATCCTGTATGGTTCCCAGCAATACAGGCTGAATTGTGTGCCAACTGTGGCCTTGTATGGCCAGCTGCAATCATATAATGTGACCAGTGGTAAAAATGTTGTGTGTAATGTCTCTGTATTTATGGGAACTAAATGTATGACTTCTGGTCTTACAGGGCTATCTGTCAAGAAAAGTGCTGGTTTAACATCGAGAAATGATGTTTTAAATACTTCTAATCAGTGGCCAAATTCTACCCAGACCCTTAAACCACTGACATTGCTATCTGGAACTAGTGACAGACTTTCACGTAAGTCTTATTTTCACAGGATGAAGAACTATGAATTAGACCTTTAATAAGTTTATATTTTAAGCTTATTCATATGATTCTATAAACACCTAAAAAAGGAACAAAAGGTATGAGGTTCAACCCTGAATTGCATACTACATTGATACTTACAACTTACCTGAAACAATTGTTGCCATTTGCAAACAAAGAATGTAATTATGAGGTTAATGAAAATACAGAAGAGGGGGAGAATTAATCCTAACAGTCATGGATATGGTAGATGTATTGAACCAAATTTGATTAAGATTATGGGGTAAATCATACCTTCATACATTTTAGGAAGCTAGTGAGTTATATTTTATCTTTTAGCTAAGTCATTGGGTTAAAAGTTGTAAGGATTAATACCACTTCCCATCTTTTGATCACTGCATGAGGTAATATTTATAACGAGGATTCATGAAGCTGAACGGGATCTTCCAACAATTCGGAAACTGAAGATGTCAAACACAGACTAATAATTGAGAGTAACTGTTCAGTATGCGCACTCTTAAACTTACCTCTAAGGTTTATTTTGAACGAAAGTGGTGTTGTGATGTGGTAGATTAAGATCTGCTTTAATGGAAGAGCAAATTCCTTTCTTTTATCCATTAGGGATCAGTTGATCCGCGTAAAATTCATAACCATAAAATTCAATCCTAATTCACTCATATAAATTGGATGTGATGGGGAGAGTGTATAGTGGTAGATGTCTATAATGCTCTAAATTCACTACGTCTTGTATTCAGTATGGGATTGCTTAATCCTACAGCATTATTAAACATAGCAACTACTGTAATACCTCTATCCTAAAATCAAGTGGAGACTATTTTCCAAACATTCTTAATTATTCATATAAAAGATTATTCTCTAAACTTTATAAAATAATCCACAACTCAACTATTTTTTTCCCTTTCTGTTTTCTCTACAGAGGCCTTTGTTTAGAAGAAATAACTGATATCTCTCTCTCTACAAGTTTAACTAGATTTTTACTCTTTATCTTCTAGGTCAAACAGGGCATAATGGTCCGGTTTCTAGGTATCTACCTTCCTTTTTGAAAAAAGACATAGGCTTTACTGGACAGAAGGTGCAGCTAGCACCACTTACAGATCCATCTCCTAGTAAGTTTTATTTTATTTTTTCCAACGCAGAGCATCAACTTAGAGCAAAGTACTTTCAACTTGTCAATGTCTAATTTCTGTGCTTTTGTTTCGTTGTTAAAAATGAATATAGCCTTTTATTGAAACCATAAAAATCAGAATCCTTTTGCCCTTAACTTTCTCTTTATGTAGGGTTACTTTGTCTCTTTGGTACCACAAAATTGTCGTTCCCCACTCTGTAATGGTTTCTTTACACACAGTGTTTGGGTTCTCTTCTTTTATTTTTTAAGGTGATCTTTTCTTTATTTCAATGACAGCTTATTTTCAAATTTATCTGAAATATCAGATTTGTGCTTAATCAAGTTTGATTAAGATTGAATTTTTCTAATAAGTGAACGTTATGCTGGGCTATTTCGGGTAATTTAAAATGAGCTATTTCAATTCAGATATCGGAGTTTAGTTACAGCACAATTTCTTCATTGGAGAAGCTGTTGAATTAATGGAAAATTAGACAAAAAGTGATAAAAATAAGGACTAAAGAGGAGCTAAAGTCATAGGCTAACTAGCATGCTAAAGTGTTGGCCCTGAGTCCTTGCAGTGGTAGTGCAGTTTTCTTCATCTTAGTGTTGAAACAAAGAGATTAGCCAGCTATAGGACAAGCCTCTGACTTGACTTAAAGGGCTGATTTAGATAACCACGGGCTGTTTTACCTTTAGCATGCCTGCCTTCCTGTGGATTTAGTTGCCCACGCCTATATCAATATTTATAACTCTCAATAAGACCAAACTTTTCGCTACAAAGTTTTTACCTCATTTATAATGGACAGAACCCCATTATTCTCTATGGAGAGATGGTCCTACAACTTAGCCAAAGTCAGATCAGTTTTTCCATCAAAAAATAAATGTTTACAGAATTTTCTTTTTGTCTTTTTGTAGATTTTGGATCCTTGAAATCTGGGCCATATCTAGGGAAGCCTACCTTCAATTCTCCTTCTAAAAATACACAGACAATTCATGGAAGAACAGACTGGCTTTCCAAATATGGAGGGCACAGATAGGAGAACGCACATTGTAGTTATTTTTTTCTTTTGCACATTTTTGTGCCAACTATGCATTTTATTATCCCTCTGGCAGTAAATTATATATTTTTATTACACTACAGGGACCAGGAGGAAACTTTGTTTACTGGTTTTATATCTATATGTCTTTAAGTGCTTATAAATCTATGCTATCTTTTTGCCATTATTTTTGTTGTGTAGTTAAATATTTGTCTTTGAATGGTAGCGTCTCACATTTTATGTGCAGACTGAGCACTGTTTCCACAAGGTGGAAAGGCTTGTCAGTAAAGTTCAAATTGAATTTCTACAATGGAAACCATTTCTGTTATAACATCGTCCAGCATACAGTGTTTTATAATAAGCTCTTCGCTCTGTTTTCTCCCCTAGTGAGAACAGGTAATTTACTTAACAAATATTCTTGTGCTGAGAAGTGTATGTATTAAAGCCTGACACGCTGACATTTAAGGGATGCACACACAGTCTTTAGGGAGGAGAGCAGGAAAAATCCTCTAATTTGCACTTTTCTCTAACTGACATTGGAAGAGAATTTTTTTTTTTTCTCAGAGGTAGTAATGTACATTGCGTGAAATTAGTTAAAATTTTTAATTTGCATTAGTTTGGTATTCCATCAAAAATTTATTTATTTATTTTTTTTGCATCCTAAAAGGTAATGGATTCACTTCTCAGGAGCTTTTAAGTACTTAATAATTGGCTTTTAGGCCACACCCACTATCTGACCAGGCCCTTTAGTCCAGTTAATCACAGACAGAGTTATGCCATGAACTGAAGTATTGTGTAACTCCTGCAATGTGAAACAATGAATGTCAGGCTTACCATATGAATATTTAGAACACTAGAATTGTATTAATTCTAAATTCAATTAGAATTGTTCCCCTGCCTACAGCCCTGAGTAGAAGAGAGGCATATTTCCATCCGAGTTGCTCTTATGCAAGGGATTTTAGTGCCTATAGGGAAATCCAGCACTGTTCCTGAAATTAGCATCCATATACTGTAACGTTTAAGGGCATACAGCCGTTTTGTTTTGTTCGTTTGTTTAATTTTTTAAATACAACCTCTTAGTTTAGAAATTTCTTATGTGTAAACTACCATCTTTTTTGCAGAAACAGCAAACATCCATGGGATTTTGTTATGCACTTTTTTTTTTTGTAATTCAGTTTTAATTTGCTGTGATTTTGTAATCCAGTGTATATATCCAAAGCAGCAGTTTCACATTTTGCCATTAGATAATATTTGGGAGTCTTTACAGGAGATTAAATGAATATATATGCGTACTCTGTATGTTGTGTACAGCCTGATACTCTCAGAGGGGGTAATTCAAGAAAGAGCGAAGTTACCTTGAGATTCTTCTCATGTTCGCCGAGTCGGGTCTCCTGCAAGCGGAGATCAGCGAATGCTTTAAAGGTACTTTGGCTCACCTCACAACCACTCGAGTCGCCTCGCCGAGCTGAAGTACCTTTAAAGCGGTCGCTCATCTCCGCTTGCAGGAGACCAGGGAGCGCGTACCCATCTCGGTGAACTGATGAGAAGCATCGCAAAGTAACTTCGCTCTTTCCTGAATTACCCCCTCAGTTCTGACATAAACAAGGTTGGTAAGATATATATATAATATCTCTGAAATACTGTACATTATATGTACAAACATGTAAACATGTGACAATGCTGGCTTCATCCCATGGAACATAGCCAGTAGCTGAATATGCAAAAGTTTTCATGCACATATTTATTTTATTAATAAAACAATGCTCCAAAACACTTGTTTTTTTTTTTTTCCCCTTACGGTGGTTGCCAAAACTTAACAGGGGGGTTATTCACTAAGTTACAAATTTGACTGTCAAATTCTCAAACAGCGGATTCCCATAGCAAATTCACGACCAAAACAATATTTAAAGTTGTGTGTGACAGTTTTCCATAGTAAAGTCTCGTCAATATTCTCATTATAAAGACGCGACTGCTACAGTAGCAGTCTATTGCAACTGTCTTTAGCTGGCGAATTCACAACTATACGCAACAATTCAAACTTTAGTGAATAACCCCCAACAGTGTCTCAAACACTAAAATGTCTGCATTTCTAAGGCACTCTGTATCAGAATGAGCTAGTAGATTATTGGTTTCTTATATGTGAAATTTGACACACCTGTGTTTTGGTGTAAAATAAATTAGTTTTGTGCAAAATGAGCACTTTCAGATGTTATCCAAAGAATTAATTTTTTTTTTTCATTGCAATCTGAGATATGCTGCTAGTGCCACTTTTCTCTCTCAGGGGATTATTCATTAAAGTGTGAATTCAACTGTTGAATTCTCAAACGGTGAATTCCCATAGCAAATCCACAACCGCTACAATTTCCCAAAGTTACGACTTTGACAGTTTTTCAGCGTAGGGGGTAATTCAGCAAGGTGCGAAATCACCTCGCGATCCTTCGATTCACCTCGCCAAAATGGTTACGCGCTGGCTTCTCTCCTACACGCGCATATCAGTGAACGCTTTAAAGGTATTCCAGTCACCTCCCGTCTACTCGAGTTGCCTCGCGAGACTGGAATACCTTTAAAGCGTTCGCTGATGTGTGCGTGTAGGAGTGAAGCCAGCGTATAACCATTTTAGCGAGTTGAATTGAAGGATTGTAAGATGAGTTCGCACCTTGCTGTATTACCCTCGTAAAGCTGCAACTGTGACAATATTCTCATTATAAATACGCGACTGTGACAGTAGCAGTATATTGCGACTGTCTTTAGGTGGCGAATTAACACCTGTACGCAACAATTCTGACTTTAGTGAATAACCCCCTCAATTTCATTTCAAATATAGTCAGTGAAGGATATATTTAAGGTTGCCCATCATGGACCATTCTTACTGCCATTGGTGAGACAATACTACTGCTGTCATCATTTGTCACTAGGGTTGCAAAGTTTTGGTTGATTGTTGTCTTCACACTTTTGACAAAAAAGTACTCTGCTGTCAAGTGGATTTGCAATAGCATAGACAATAATGGGAATATATTTTGTTTTATTAAACTGATCACAAATTGATAATCCATTATGGTGAAAAAAACTGCATTAGCTAACCAAAGAAAAATGTGCCTGGGTATGTTTAGGGGCCTTACACTTATAAAGGGATATTTCAGTTGCATTTCACATTAGACATTTACATATATGTTCAGACAAAAATGGTCAACTCACTGGTAGCACACAGTCATGCCATTAAAACTGAGTCATATAGATGAAAATGTGAAATGTCTGTTAATTTCTGTTGGTAATTTATACATATGTAGGAAATACTTATGAATATAAAATACATATGAAAATAAAACCATATATATTTTGGTCACAAATTTGCTATATTTCCTTGTTAAAGTGTGCCAAAATATGCAGCTTTATCCTTATCATGATTCATTGAATTGTTTCATAATAGTCTCAAAACATTCGATAAAAGAGACATTTTTATAAATGTCACGTTAATGCTTTTTCTCTTAACTAGTCTTAAACATGTGGTCCTGAAATAATTACCCTATTTTATGTAATTCCAATTACACAGTTTTGAACATTGCTGTATTTATGGGTATGTCCTAAATCCATTGTTTATACATTTATAATACATAATAGTAATGTAATTTGTGTGTAACTTTAATGTATAACCTTATCAGGTAGCCATTTATACATAAACTGACCATCACGCCATTTTCCTGTTTAAAAAACAGACATTCAACTGATTCTATCTTGTGGTTAAATACCTTACACTGCATCATGGAAAATGCTAGCATTATAAACTGCAATATCTAAAATATGGTGGCGTTGCAGCACATACTGTAATTTTACATGAAATGAGCATAAATTGGTTCTACTGCCTGCCATTAATACACTTCTGTAAGGGACATGGCATTATGGGAATTGTCATTGTTATGATCAAAATACAGTAGAAGACAACCATTCACTAAAGTATTCCATTATACAATGGTAACATTGTAAGTAAAAGCTGAAAACTAGAAAAGAAACGAGAAAATCTATTTTATCTATAGGCATGCCTAGGCACCCCCAATGTGCACACACCTGGTAGTGATGGTATGTAATGGTGTGCAACTGCAAAATCATACCTAATGTTGGCATGTCACGCGGTGACAGTCATGCATGAAGTCACCGCGTCTTGGGTCACGTGACCCTTATAAAGGGGCTTGTGAGCCTATGATATTATCACCAATGCTTTTCAAGGTGTAAATGTATTTTACTTTGGTTTCTGAAGCAGTCATGTGTAATTATTCAACTTGTGAAGATGTTCAGGACGAAATTTTATAAAATCAAAAATATTGCTGTATTCGATATCGCGATATCAATAGTTTTGATGGAAGAAAATTTTGATAGCGTGATACTGGATAGTAATTTATACAAAGATATAATTAGTTTACAGCAACATTGCAAATTCAATATCGGGATATGGAAAATTTGATTGAAACTTTTCAGTCTGTTTGTTTCTATGGAAAATCCGTAATATGGATTGTTTCAATGGGAAAATTTGATATTGCGATATCAAAAATTCAATTGAAACTTTTTGATGATTTTAACATTTTTTTAATCACATTTTTTCGATTGAAAATGGCCTTTTCGACTTTAATAAATTTCACCTTTAAAAGTCACCTTGTCGTTCCATGCCCTGTCTAAAAACACTTGGCCTGCAGTCTTGTCTTTTATATGGTCAAATCTTTCTTTTGTGAAGTGCTTCAATTCCATAACTATTACAACTGGGATTATTTAGTTGTATCAGATCATGTTATCATGTAGGTGTTTCACTGCATATCAAAGCTCAGACAGCATAAACAAACAATATTTCTCTACATTATAAAGATGCAGGGGTGTCAAATTGAAATACACAGTGGCCCAAAATTAAAAACTTGGACAAAGTCACGGGTCAACCTTGATATTTATTTGAAAAATGTCTAAGTTTTTCCTTCTCATCAGATGTAACAATGAACCTTCAAACAGGTCTGTCCTTTACATTTGTAAACAGATATTCTGTATCCCACTTCTCCATAAAGCTTCTGTTTTCCACCTCTCGTTTGGCCATTTTTGGGAGAGGTGACCTAATATGACTGGTGAGGTTGCTAATTTTGTCACAGACTGTGGGTCCAGATTGATATTCTGGGATTCATAGTATTAGTGATACAGGTGCTGTCTATGGGCAGGTCACCTCTAGTAGACATTTGGTACTTTCTAATATAATTTCACTGCGGGTCAGAGTTTGTCACCCCTGATATAGCATATCAGAGGGTATCTTATTGTTGCATAAATAAAAGCAGCATTTTTCAATACGGAAACCATGATCCTTTAACAATTAACTTTGCTAATCTTGTTCCAGTGAAGTATTTCATATTTTTCCATTCCAAAAAGAATCTCCCATTTCATTATTCAAAATGTACACTACTTTTTATGTATAGTTTTATATTTTTTTATTAATGATTTCAATCCTATCTCCACTATGTAGTATGACTACAAGTTTCTTTTATGTTTGGTACAGTATGGGAAAACCATTATATTATTTTGCTCTACTGTTGTATTTAAAATGCAGCACCATATATCTAATGTAGACAAAATTAGTTGTTGGGAAATGCAGGTATTCATTTGGAAACTGCAGCTTTGGGAGTATATGTAATGGGCAGGGAAAGGCTAATGCAGTTTTCTGTTATTAACCAATTATTTTTTTCCCTTAAAACAAATGAAGCAATACCTTACAGTTTACATTTCATTGTGTTTATTTTAGTGTTTTTCTTTCTGAAAGCCTCTATATATAATGTCATTTCCTAATGTATTTTGCATAGTACTAGGCCACACAAAAAATACAGAGACGAGAAATTGTCACTGTTGTCTGAATGTTTTTCTTTCCTTCTATATGTAATTATAAATGGATTTTTTAATAATGCAATATTTTTGTAATATATGTTTTTTGGATATTAACTACTATTCTGCTTCTCTGTTTACACTGTAGGAGTATGGCTCCCTTTTTATTGCTTAGCATTATCTCCCAGCATCCCTACGTTGGCCAAATGCTGTGCTTGAGAAGCTGGAAATGGTTGCTCAGTGGTAGTGAGGCATTGCCTTTTATGCTACAAATAATATTTGTCTGATAATATTTGTTGCACATCATGGAATCCAGACAGAAGTGTTGTTTTTTTTATTTTTACGAAACTGCTGAAAACTATGTTAAATTGTTACAAAATATCCATCAAATGAAAGTCTACTGTAGTTAGTTAGACATTTCTTAAAAAATCTTTAATATTATCTATAGTTTTGCATTCATGTATTTGTTTTTTAATAAACAGCTGTTTCCATTACTTGGTAGTTGAATAGTCATTACAGAGTTGGTATATGCAATGTCAGATAACATTTTGATGCCAGTGGTGAAGCCAGCATCAAAACACAAACATGTCCAATAGATTTCAGGGGCTTGACACGGTCACCAATGAAATAAATGGTGGTGTTTTGCCAGTATCAAACATGTCTGACATTAACCTTCAGATCATTAGAAAACCGCATTTCCTGTCTACTTTAATACAGTGAAGCAAAGCATTTACTATCATTCTGCAATATTCCTTCTCATAATATATTGCTGCAGTATGATCAGGGAATGAGTTGTCCAAAAGATAAGTTTTAGTATCATTTTTGTTTTGTTTTATATTTGAGGTATCTGTTCAGAAGTCCTTTAAGGGATTTACTTTTTGTGCTGTTTACAGCGACAAACCTCCTTGTGCAGGCGACCGTGACTGTTAGATCTGGTGACTGTGCAGGCCATGGGAGATGTTCAACTTCACTTTCATGTTCATAAAACCAATCTTTCACCAGTCTTGCTGTGTGTATTGGTGCATTGTCATCATGATACACGGCACCGCCTTCAGGATACAATGTTTGAACCATTGGATGCACATGGTCTTCCAGAATGGTTCGGTAGTCCTTGGCAGTGATGCGCCCATCTAGCACAAGTATTGGGCCAAGGGAATGCCATGATATGGCAGCCAAAACCATCACTGATCCACCCCCATGCTTCACTCTGGGCATGCAACAGTCTGGATGGTATGCTTCTTTGAGGCTTGCCTACACCGTAACTCTCCCGGATGTGGGGAAAACAGTAAAGGTGGACTCATCAGAGAACAATACATGTTTCACATTGTCCACAGCCCAAGATTAGCGCTCCTTGCACCATTGAAACCGACATTTGGCATTGGCGTGAGTGACCAAAGGTTTGGCTATAGCAGCCCGGCCGTGTATATTGACCCTGTGGAGCTCCCGACAGACAGTTCTGGTGGAAACAGACGTGCACATTCAATTCTGCCGTGATTTGGGCAGCCGTGGATTTATGTTTTTTGGATACAATCTGGGTTAGCAGCCGAACATCCCTTTCAGACAGCTTCCTCTTGCGTCCACAGTTAATCCTGTTTGATGTGTTTCGTCCTTCTTGGTGGTTACTGTGGCTCTTGATACATCACAAAGACTTGCTGTCTTGGTCAAAGATGTGCCAGCAAGACGTGCACCAACAATTTGTCTTCTTTTGAACTCTGGTATGTCACCCATAATGTGTGCATTGCAATATTTTGAGCAAAACTGTGCTCTTACCATGCTAATTGAACCTTCACACTCTGCTTTTACTAGTGCAATTAACCTTTTCCTATCCAATAAAATTTCCTGTTCCTCCCATTGAAAACCCAATAATTTTTGGCAAAAAATGTGAAATTAGATGTTTCATGAAATATCAGTGAATTTTATCAAAGAAAATAGCAGGAAATAATACGTCTGTAATATTGGTGTCCCCTGCCAGGGGACCAAAGATTGGAACAGAATTTTTGGAATGTCCCCCTCTAGGGGACACAGGAAAGGAAAAAGGTTAATGAAGATTGGCCACCAGGCTGGTTCAATTTAGCCATGAAACTTCCTACATTAAAATGACAGGTGTTTCAGTTTTTTTGTATAACCTCTGTATCTCACTATTAAAACTTCCTGTTAATTATAACATTATAATCATCTAGTTCTAAAATTTAGAACTCTATGATTATAACTTGAAGCAATCATCATACCTCATTCCTGTTTATAAACATTATTTTGAAACATCGATACTTCATCTTCTCAAAGCCACTTTTAATAACTGCAGTCCTCAAACTGTCACTGTACCTTTCCAGGGAGTAAATACATGATGGGATCATGGAATTTGTACTCATGCATGTTCTCAAATGTTTATTACAGGGCTGCAAAAATTTTCTGTGATATGACAAGAGGAGTAGTTAACTAAGGCTTCTATCTACATCTTATCCTATCCTATAACTAAATAATTTACAGTGCATCATGGGAAATGTAGGCATTAACCCACATAATTTCTGAGAATTTTAGAGATTTTACTGCAGCACATATTAAGTGAAACAAAGTGAACAAAATGATGTTAAAATGTTTTTTTATAACAGCAATGCTTATCAAGTGACCCCTTTCTCTGGCCAATTTGCAAAATCAGCCATATAATCACTATTCCAGCTAACTAATAATCAGTATAAAATGAAGTGCAAAATGCCTATACTGGAATGTTTTAAATAGTTACGTTGATTTGCCTTGCTAGCTCATTACTCAAGTTAAGGTTGTCAAAACTCTGTGCTGACTGCAGGCATTGTACTGTATATGCTATTTTACTGCTTCCATTACCTGAATACTATTTGCTTTTAACATTGGTGAGTTGTTCAGTGTGTAGAGCAATGCTACCTTTGTTAGTTTGTGAATGGAATATGTGTGGCCATAGAAGACACGCCTCCATATCCTGCCTTCCACACAGACAGACTTTACTGTGTCACAACAAATGATGTGATCAATTTAAAGAGAACCCATGAGAAATCTGCCTCTGTATTACTGCTTTGCTCACCAAGAAGATCCTTCTAGCTGGAACTCCAAGGCTGTGTAAGTCTTACTGTCTTTTTAATTCACATTTGGGACAATTATTTCTGCAGATTCCCCAATTATAATGCTAAATGACCAACAACTGATGAGTGTACTAAGTGAAACAGGATGTTGGGAATTGTAGTAGTAATACTACTACAATCATTAAACTGTATAGGGTGTTGAAAAGTTGCATGCCATGGAGATGCCTATTAAAATGACATTCTGTGGAACTTTTGGTAAAGTAGTGCCACTGAAATTTAAAGAGGAGGCTTAGTCAACATGCCTATATGAAACAATTTGTAAGCTTTCTTCACAGATATATGAACATATGGTAGTTCAACAGCATTTTATCCCTGGGAAAGAGGTAAAGTAATTTGATTGTCATTTAATTTTATAAAAAATCCGTAATATGAAAAAATATATTTGCTTTATCATGCCAGTTATTCCCACAAAGTCATATTTTGTGGGAGTTAGATTACGTCATGCTGACTTCTTTTATCTGCTGCATAAACACCATTAAAGATCTTTTATTCAGATAAATTTTAGATTATGTATAATCCCAATTAGGCTAAAGAAACCTACAAGCAGAAAGATTTGTCACCTCCCTTATATTACATAGTATATTCACTTAGTTTTACTCTCTCAGTAGTGTAGCCTCACAGCGCTTAGTTTTACTCTCTCTCAGTAGTGTAGCCCCGCAGTGCTTAGTTTTACTCTCTCTCAGTAGTGTAGCTCCGCAGCGCTTAGTTTTACTCTCTCTCAGTAGTGTAGCCCCGCAGCGCTTAGTTTTACTCTCTTTCAGTAGTGTAGCTCCGCAGCGCTTAGTTTTACTCTCTCAGTAGTGTAGCCTCGCAGCGCTTAGTTTTACTCTCTCTCAGTAGTGTAGCTCCGCAGTGCTTAGTTTTACTCTCTCTCAGTAGTGTAGCCCCGCAGCGCTTAGTTTTACTCTATCAGTAGTGTAGCCTCGCAGCGCTTAGTTTTACTCT
>WMED01019005.1:0-12545 GCA_019650415.1 Pipa parva | reverse complement strand
TTATAATGTCACATTCTTTATAAAACTGTAATAATCCTGAGCTGGCGGTTCCACTTTAAGGTCATGGACACACTGCTGGCTTTTGTGCAACTTTCATCAGATCCAATTCAATCGTGTGAACATAAGAAACTTTTATTCTTTAAAAGAAACCATTATTATTAATACTGTGTTTTTATTACAGTCTTCTCTCTTCCTTGTCTATCATCCATGGCCTCGTCCCCTGCTGTGCCCTTCAAATGGTAACTGTATATAAAGGACATGTTAGGCATATTGTAACTTAGAATAAAAAGTTGAAAACCACCTCAAAAGAGGGTTGAAACCCATTTACCCATCAAGAGGTCAGTGATTAGGTAACGTTTCCCATCATTGGAGGAGAAGGGTTAGGGAAATAATACCAGGGGAGGTACACAATGAATGGAAGACAACTGGCCTGGTTTATTTAATTATAGAAGTGATGGGAAGAAGGTAAAACTGCATACCTCTCAACTGTCTTGATTAAGGTAGGATAGTGCCGATTATCTCATGCATGTACAGCAGGGTTTACTCAGAAATCGGTAATACTTTCACAGAATGGTAAACGGGCTATGGTACTTTTTATCCTGATCTGATTCCCTGATCCTAGATCTGGGAATTTAAAATCGCCTCATTGACTAAAGTGTGAATTCCCCTGATGAATTCACTTCTCTACAATTCGAGTCGCATAGCCAAAATAGTGGCAAATTCACTGCTCACTATTAACTAAGTGGAGAATACACTTGACAAACAGAAGGACAGCGGTGAACGCTGTCGGATGCTTAGTGTGTCGTAGTTAGTCAGATAGAAGCAGGATGAGAAGTCATATGGAATTTGACAAGTGAAGGACAGTGACGTCAGTCTCATCATATCCCACTAACTTTACTCTGTGAATATTCTATCTTTCTATCTCTATTCTATCTATTTCTATGTCACCTTGTTCCTAGGTCATGTTGTAATTTAATCGCAGTTGCCATTGTCACTTTTGAATGAATTGGAAAACATTGAAGCATTGCCATCAGCCCCCACATTCGCCAGTCTGAAGTGGTGAAGTCAAACAGGTGAATTCTGAGCAGTTCCCCTAGTGCAGGGGTGGGCAAACCACAGCTCTGGAGCCACATTTGGCTCTTCAGCCTCCTTGTTGTGGCTGGCTTCTGCCTTGATTGACAAATGCAAAAAAAGAATAAAGGTTATTTATCAATGTCATTTTGATTTATATATTTTATTTTTGTTATTATTTTCTTCTGTTTGTTGTTATTGTGATGTTGTAACACAGTTATGGCCAACCTTTTGAGCTCGGTGTGTCAAAATTTGTCAAAAAAAAAGAGCAAAACTCGAGTGGTGTGTCAATTCGATAAAAATCCAGAGGCTGGGCAACTCTCCTACTGAGAATTTGGCATGAACGGCTCCATGACATGTGTCAGCAAAAATGTCTCGGTGTGCCACCTTTGACATGCGTGTCACAGGTTAGCCATCACTGTTGTAACAGGTAAAATTTAACAAAAAGATTAAAACTTTTATGTTTTGTGGCTCCAGACTACTTTTCTTTAGTGGAAGAGGGGGCAAAATGGCTCTTTTGATAGTAAAGTTTGCTAACCCCTGCCCTAGTCGCATTTGCACCTTCGCAAAATAGTAGAAGTACCTGTGCACGCGCACGCAAAATGATGCAAAGAGCTCTGTGAGTTTGCAACTTGCGTAGTTGCTCGAATCGGTCGCATATTCGCCTCTTCAGAGACTTTGCTCAATAAGTAAACGTGGGGAAGTGGAGAACAGACGCGATTTCACAGCTCTATTGCGACCATTCGGACTTTAGTCAATGAGGCTCAAAATGTTGGAAAAAATTAAAAATAAGATGAAAATATTTTCTGTTTCCAGCGAAACGATGAGGAAATGAAAGTAACGAGTGGGCATCCTGGCAGCCCTGGTAATTTTATACAGATTAAGATTTCCAGGCAAAATGAATCCCTGCGAGTTACAAAGAAACACAGTTTCTGAAATCCAGGCCGGCTTATAGAGGCCAATTCATTCTCTGGATTTAAAGGGGAACTGTAGTGTCAATTGATACTTACCTGATGGATCTAGCAGCAGTAAAGGAAGTGAATACATCGCCCGCTCTATTCAATTCTGGGTCTATGTAAATGCTGTCGGTCGTTTACATCGTTTAAGTTCCAGAAGTGCCTCATTCTGCTACTGATTGTATCATAAATAAAATAAAAATAGTATCAGGATGGACCTCAGACGTAGTAGCTTCTGCATGTTGTGTGAGCAAAGAATCCAAACGATGAAGTCATTTAATTCCAGGATTTTTTGATAAAGGGCTCTTGCCTGAAAAATGTCACTCTTGTTATTCACCATTCATCATGTCGTATCTTCCTTATTTACTACATATTGCTTGTTTATACTGTACTGGGACAAAAGTATAGGAATTAGCAGCATGTAATTTACTGTCGAGAAGTCCTGACCTCAGAATTCTATCTTTCTATTACGCTTCAATAATAGAAATTGCCATTGGGCTGTGTGATCCATCCATTGGTTTTGTCCTATGGTGAAGCTCTTAGCTTTTAGACCTAACGGAAGTGAAGAAAGTTTTAGGGGGTGAATGATTTAGGGGTCTCAAACTCGGCTGGGTACATTTGAAGGTAACAGACCACATTCCTTTTACAATGGATATGCTCCACCTCTGACAATTGTTCTTGCGCTATCACTGGCCACAGAACACAACTCTCTTACCTGCGCACTCCTGATCCTATATAGAGAACAAAAACACTAAACAGAACAAGAGTGACATCAACATAGATACCCATAGAGAGAAAACCTTGTGTACCACATGGGACATTACTGGCTGGCAACTGACATTCTAATTTGAAGGGAGTTTCTGTTCGCTACAGAAATTAAAAAACACACCCAAGATGCTTTGAGTTACAGGCTGATGAAGTTGTCAACCAAAAATTATGGAACAAAACAGTAAATCATTTGATAAAATGATTGAAAACAGATTGAAAAATAATAAGGAGCAATTGTAAACTGAATCAGTGCATCGCCAGCTACAACATGATGAAAATGAATATTGAAGTGATCATTTTCCTTAAAAATGGTTCGTTGTCGTGACTTTTCAACAAAAAGTTATGATAGACGTGCGTTGGCACATCTGGTTTCTACCTTTACATCAGAGAAACGTTAATAATTTAACTCGGCCTCGGCAACAGGAGTCGTTCAGCTTGTCACCTCTTCCCTAGCATGAATCACAATCTACCTCTCCTGGCAATGAACGCGTCTAACATAGGGAACATTGACATATTTTACTTTTCCCGGCATATTAGGATACAAGCCGTTACAGAGAACGCTAATGGCTTTTCATATTTTCTCCAAGCAATTCTCTGTATTAGATAGTAATCAGACTGTTAATGGTGCTTTAGAGCACAGTCATTTGTGATACTTTATGGCCACGTAAATTCTCATTTTTTAATCTTCTCGAGTGTGCTAAACTTTAAGGACATCTTCTTCCATGGTGGGTTTTTTTTTTCTTCCTACAAATGATAGTTTATCTTTAAAAAAAGCTCAGCAATTATTCTGTCTTAATGCAAATAAAGCTGATGTTTCTGAACTGCGATACCTTCTACTTTTGATATTCTGCAGTAAAAATAAAACTAATATATGAAAATGGTATATGATATCACTTATAATAAGGGGCTTACTCATCTCATTCTTCTCCTCTTGACATGATTTGATTGCACATGTGTCTCTCCTGTTAGGTCTCAGCATGTGTTGTTATGGCTTAGTGAGTCTGAAATGACCTGAAATCTACCATGTAGGTGATCCTAGGGGGTATTTAAAAAGATCTTCTTTCTTGTAGGTTTATTTAAATGCATTGCCTACCACTTGGTTTGTTATTTGATGTATCTCCTTTTCACCGTTTAGTTATGGTTTATTCTGCAATAGGAAATTGCTACGGTGTTGCATCTACAGGAATGTTATAATTGCTATAAGCAGTAACTGATATATATTGACTATTACCTGGTATATTGCAATCTATTGGAAAATGTGTAATGACTAAATAATGAGTAAACAAAACAAAGGATTCAATATAGTGTATTTTAATGTGTTTCTACTGGTTTTCTTCACCCAAAACATTCTCTTGTATAGAACAAAAACAAGCTTGCTTTCAGTCTGAAACTGACTGGAATGCAGCTCTGCTCTGTATATTTATATACAGATTGTCAGGAGACAGTGCAGCAGGAAGAGGAAGTGCAGCAGGAAAACGAAGTACAGCAGGAAAAGGAAGTGCAGCAGGAAAAGGAAGTGCATCAGGAAGAGGAAGTGCAGCAGGAAAATGAAGTACAGCAGGAAAAGGAAGTACAGCAGGAAGAGGAAGTGCAGCAGGAAAAGGAAGTGCAGCAGGAAAAGGAAGTACAGCAGGAAGAGGAAGTGCAGCAGGAAAACGAAGTACAGCAGGAAAAGGAAGTGCAGCAGGAAAAGGAAGTGAAGAAGTACTAGCAAATCTGGAGTTTTGGAAAAATATCCATTACTTTTTTAATGTCACAATGGCGGACTTGCTTTTTTGGATTGTTTCTATTGGAGTAGAATTTGCATTGTCTACTGTGCTATTGTCCATATACTATTATACGATATCTGCTATATAATCCGAATCACATGGATTACTTTTATCAGTTTCCCTACTGAGCAGATACCTGTGTTAATGTTAAAGGGGCACAACTTTTCCTTGTTATATTTCCTTTTCTCAGGCTAGCTATTTATTTAAATTAAAGTGCAGGAACTGCTTACATTACATTCAAGTACTAAAGTACTTTGCGACAGAATGGATGTGCACTTACCAAACACATACAAATCAATTGGCCAGTAACGGTTCTTATTAAAGATGCAGTTTATTTAACAGCAACACAATCTAACTAATACACAGTACTTAGTTAGAATAGAGAAAACAGAGAATAGCCATTCTTTATAATAATTACAGGGGCAGGCAATTCCTCATGTTAGCAATTTCTTGCCATATTTTCTAAGCTTTTTGAGTGATATGTCACCTGAATAGTAGCAGAAACCCTGCCGTAAGTCACCAGTCAAAATTCACACCAGTGCACCTTGGGGGAATTGTCAGTCTGGCACATGATGAACACCAGAAATATTGTTACATTTTCCATGAACAAACTCATAGTGGTGCATAAACACAAGGTTGGCATAATGTGGGAAATTGTAAATTAACTGGCTACATTAGAGAAAATAACAATCTTTGGTGAATATGCTAAGTTACAGAAGTTGTTAGACTGTTGCAAATTCACTACTAGTATTACTTTCCTAGGAAGGCTTTGACTCCCATTAATATAAAGAAACAATTCCTTTGCTGGAACTGAATACACCTTCATTTGATATAAAAGTATATCACACAAGGTTTGTGCATACAACATTTCTTTTTAGCATATTTATATGTTTATAATGATGAGTATTGTAATAATGGGTGATACCGGTGATACTAACATGACCACTCTATCCTACATTATAAAATATACATACTGTATATAATATATACAGTATATATATATATATATATATATACAGTATATATATATATTGGACTAACAGTTGTTTTAAATAGACGAGCTTTTGAGAAGTCTTCCCTATAATAGTCTTCATAAAGGGAGGACGGACCTCTCGAAAGCGTGTCTATTTAAAACTGTGAAGTCTGCTTCGGTGCAGTGAAATAACAGCACAGTTCAAGCTGTGACTGCAACGTTTCAACTTACTAGAAGGTATTTTTTTATATGTCTCTTTTTTTGATTCGACCTCTAGTTCTCCTTTAAGATAACTCAAGGTATCAGCCATGTTGCATCTGTATATGTACATTGTTTTTATGCTTATGAATCTTGTAAAGGGGCATTTGTCTATGGTTCTTATGCTTGTTTTTGAGGCAGCCTTTGTTATTACAATAGAAAATTACCATTGTTTCTGAAAAAGTAGCCTGGTGTCTGGTCTGAGATTTTCCTACAGCCTTAACTGTGTCATTCTCTATAGGAATATCCATAGAAGGAATACTGAGCAATATACCAACATATTGTGCCTAAAATAAAATAAAGGAGCTGTTGTTCAGTCTGAGGCTGTAAGAATTTCCGAGAGAGCATCATGTCTGTGGTTGGACAACTCTGGGATTGGCTGCAGTTTTCCATTAGAAAGCTTGTCAGTCATCATTAACAGATTGAGGAATGATTGGACTTGCAGTCCTTTTCTGTGATATCTCATGGTTCCATTTACAAATGTCACAGCAGAAAAATCAAATAGCAAAAGCACATCACACTTCTGTCAGAATCTCTCACTCCTATTTCTGTCTCCCGGTTTGGATTGAACTCCTCTACCTTCCTAGCCCTGTTCCATACCACTGCACTGTGACATTGGAGCCTCTTGGTTCTCCTGTGTTGTCTGTTTGGTTTCTGGGATCAGTTCTGTGCATCACAGCTGTTCTTGCTTCCACAGGTGTAGTTCCTAATGGGACCCTCCCTCTGCTCTTTCCTGTTTAAGCTTGGGCAGATTAGCCTCTGATGGCCTGTTATAGGTCTGATCATACCTATTTCTCTGTGCTTTCCAGCCTATACCTGTGTGCTGCTTTCCAACCTATGCCTGTGTCCTGCTTTCCGGCCTTTGCCTGAGTCCTGTGTTTGTCTGACCTCCAGGCTCTTCTCTGTAGATACGTCTGGCACCCTACCACATCTGAATCTCTGGAGTTCTCCTTGGATTGAATTGCCGCACATGACAATCTCATAATAAAAAATGGAAACTGTGAATCAATAACTAGTAAAATCCAAAAGGATGGCTGCCAATGTTATAAGATTTAGATGACAGGTGAAAAACAAACCCGTTATTTAAGTGACATGGGATGTTTTGCTTCTACGTCAAGGAAGCAGTGAAAGGTAGAGTCTGAGGGAGATAAAGCATGAAGCAGATTGTGTTAATCTGATTAATGTGTATATCAAAATACAGCTAGTTAATCTTTGTTAATTACTGATGGGTTTCACATGACCATAAGTTAAAGCCTCTTTCATTCTTCTCTACAGAGCTAATATAAAATGTGTGAAAACACACACACGCCACATTGGCGTTGTTTTTTGAAGGCTCTATTAATGCTGAATTTGTATGCATGAAAAGTCTATCAATTCAATATTTCTTAGGTCAAGTTTTAATGATGAATACATCTTCATTTTTATTTATCGAATACATAATCATTCAATAATGACAGCAATAAAGCTTTATTATGCCAAGATTTGAAGATGCAGCAATTTACAAATACAAATATAAACAGGTGAATGAATGAATTTAGCACATTAAAGGAACACTGCTGTAAGCCCTCATTATGATCAAAGGTGCATAGTAAAGATATGAACACTAAAGTTAACATTGATAGTTGTAATTTACATTGCTTAGCAAGTTATTCTGCTGATACACGTATATATCCTATCGCAATTTTGATTAGAAACATGGCATTTAAAACTCACATCGGATTGATCATTACATAGTGTCAGATTAATCACCTGCAAGTGCACTGATCAGTACAGTTGGTTAGAAAAATGAAAATGGAAGTGTTTCAGCAATGCTGTATTAAAGTTGTTTTCTATAAAGTATTGAATATTTATAGACTATTTCAGTTATAAACAAAGATATCGCAGTATAAACATGTATTTTATGCATATTATTTCAGAGAGAATAGGGGACCTTTAGAATCATTCAATGTAGAATTAGGAACCTTTGTTGCAGCCCACCATAGGTTATACTAGGCTAGTACTTCTAGAGTTATGTGTTCCCATAGCATTTGTTAAATGACAAAGCCAACAAGTAAGCTCTTGCTTCCTTAGTGAGGACTTAATGACATTGGAGGAAGCCTTCGGGGGTGGACTCCTGTGACTCAATGGCAAGAGAGGTAATCAGAACCCAGATCACATAACATCATGCATCTATCTTCCAGTAGCCCTGCTGTTCTCCCAGTGGGTCCCCTATACCTCTAATGGCTCATATTGCTATGAAGAGCTACAGATTACCCTGCAGAGGTCCAGAGTGCCCCTCTGCACCAGAGTGTTCACAAAGTTCCAGATACACCAACCTCATTCATGAAATGCTCATGAATAAAGGCAGCACGATATGCTTTAAATGGCAGTGTGTCCATAAGTTAAAGAAGTGGGGTAAATCAGGGCACATTACTTCCTGATGTGCTATTTACACAAGAGAAGAAGTGCTAGACTGGGGACAAGGAAAAAGTCCCTGCAAGTAATTGCATTGGCCCCCTATAATAATTACTGAATTTTTCAGCTTCAGTAACTAGTTAATATCATTTCATAATGTATTATTTGCATTATCGGGAAAAACACAATATTAAATTTACTATTCATTCATGTGGACAATTAAACATTAGTTTCATTTTGGTTTCTTTTTGCTGCAGTCGGAATAGGTAATTACAAAATAGTTTTACTTTACATTTATCAGAAAAAATCATAATATTATTATTAAATATAATATTAACCAAGAATGGGCTCCAGATATAAGGGGTTGTTCTCTAAAGTCCGAATAGTTGCATAAAGGTGTGAATTCACCAGCTAAAGACAGTCGCAATAGACTGTTACTGTGGAAGTCACATCTTTTACAATGAGAATATTGTCAAAGTCATGATCTTACTATGGATATATTGTCGCAGTCAAAATTTTTAAATTGTCACAGTTGCAACCTTACAATGGGAGAATTTTTGCAGTCGCAGATTTGCTATGGGAATCCACTGTTTGAGAATTCAACAGTCGCATTTGGACTTTAGAGAATAACCCCACCCCCCCCAGGATGGTCTTTTCTTAACCAAATTCTAAAAGCAAATAATACAATTATACCGTTCCTAGGATTGAAACGTGAATGCTGTCTGATCCATAAGCATGTTGTCATATTTCACACAAAAATAATGTGAGAAATTTAGTAACAGTAATGCTGTCAAAACACTTCCTATTAGACAGTTAGCTGCAATCAGCTATAATGAAGATAATTATATCATGTGTGCAATCAAAAATAGCACTTCAATTAGCAAATTGGGAAATGCATTATGGAATGCAGTTCATTGTCTACTAATGAAGAAAACAGTCCAGATCGCACTGGTCTAAAAATGAAAATAATTTTTATATAATGAAGGAATAATGTCAGGTTAAAGGAAAGCCGCTATACACGATATCCATAAAACTGAAAACCTGGAAAGGCATTGCAAAGACATTTTTGTAATCTGTTTATTTACACATTCTGAAACTGGCATGGTACCCTGTATTAAATGGTGGAATATCAAACTCAAACTCTATTATATCCAGAGGCAATTTCAGGTGATTTCAGGTGATCATCTGAATAAAATGAAAAGAGAAACAATTTCATAGCAAGCCAAAAACAACCTCTGGAAACCAAGGTCCAAAAGACTGATAGATTTGTTACTATTGCCTGTATGCCTAAGGCTCTAATAAAGAGAGGAAGAACTCTGTGAGGTTTGGGAGCATTTTTTTCCGCTTGAAAGATATGTTGGTCTCATAAATGGCATCATGGCAACCTTCAGTACCTTAATCTGTGATTTTTTTATCTAATGTAGAGGAACTGTTCTAAAGAATCAGTGTGCTGCTTTCAGAACTACTTCAACCTCCAACTCCAAACTGCTCAACCTGATTTCTAAATGGAATGTAATACAATGTATTTAGCAGGATTAACTTTACACATTCCATCTCTTGGGAATATTTACTAAGACCATTTCCCTCCCTCCTTCCTTGTTTGTTTGCCTGCCCTCCTTCCCTCCCCTCCCCTGCCTGCCCTCCTTCCCTCCCCTCCCCTGCCTGCCCTCCCACATATGCACAGGTAAGACATCTTTTGGAGTACTTACCTTCCTTGTACAATATACAAGCGAGCCGCCTCCTGTCTGCACATCCACTGATTCAGCTAAGGTAAGCGGCACTCCATTGGCACCTTCCGCTCCCCTTGGTTATTGTCAGCTCTATTCACTCTGGATAGATCCACTGCACTAGTAGTGGCCAAATCCACAGCAAACAGAGCCGAGGGTATGAATGCACCTACAGAGTGCCGCTTACCTTAGATGAATCAGGGGATTCGTTGACAGGAGGTGGCTCGCTCGTACAACTGCCCAAAGGAAGGTAAGTACTCTGAACAACTGCTGGGTTGTGGGGCACTTGTACACATATGCACATAGAGGCAGTAGAAAGCTGCCTCTACGTGCAAATGTGTACCCGCAACCCCTCCCTACCCGTGGCCTGCAGTAGCTGAAGAAAAAGAACATTCACTCCATAAGACACACGGGCATTTCCTCCTGCTTTTTGGGGAAAAAAACTGCATATCATGGAGCGAAAAACATGGTAATTTCCTACAGAAGCTCATCCTCTTTCACCTACTTCCTCTTCAGCAGATTTATTTGGAATTTCAAGTCAATGACTTGGTCCACAGGCTTGAGAATTCTGGAATAATCCAGAATCTAGAATCTCACTGGTTACTCGGGAATTCTCAAGCCTTTGGTTAAGATTCGAAACTCAGCTGCATGAGAGAAAGTAAAGAAGAAAGAAATTGAGCTTCTGTAAGAAACTGGCTATAAATCAAAAAGCATGATGTTTGTAAATAATTAATACATCAAAAATGCATTAAAGTTACAGAGACAGACAGGCAGATAACTGTTGATGTTGTATCTGTTCCTTTAAGCTATGGAATTGATTTAAAGTCTTGAGAATTCTGAGTAACCAATCAGAATCATGCAGGAGTGCAGTCACATTAGGCTGCTGGCCAACTGCTTCTCCCCGATTTTGTTTTTCAGTATTATCACACCTGTAGATCAATTCAGTGGCAAGAGATTTCCAAAGTGATCAGCTGGAGAGGAAGCAGGTAAGAGAGGTGGGCCTCTGTAGGTAGTAGTTATACAATTAAAAACACTACAAAAGTTTTTAATATATATTGCCATAAATAATTTATTTTACAGTGACAATTATATGTGAAATAACTGTTGCAGACTGGATTGATACTTTCATTTTAGACTAATGTATGCTGTTAGCCTGTCACTGAAGTCTATATTTATTAAAAGCTCTGGAATGGTTTCAAAATATGATTGAAGATATCTCGTAAACTGAGCAAGAAACCACTTCCAAAACATTCACCGTTCAGTGAGCCCTGTTTATAAGGCCAAGTGCTTTGTATAGATATTTTAGCAGAACCCAAAGAAAATGATGTAGCACATTTCTGGATCTATGGATGAAGCACGCTTTACTGGAACATTTAGCAAATTGGAGGAAAAGAGGAATTTTTTTTCCCTTTTTGATTTTTTTTTTTAATTAATGAAATGTTATTGACAAAATGACCTCTTTGCTGTTACCTTTCTGTTGATTATAGCGTTTATTCTACTTTACATTTGTTTTGATGAGGATAAGGCAAGGGAGTAGGTATAAGTGGTTATTCTAACAATCCTTAGGAGTGAAGAGCATTTTTGCAGGTATTTTGAGCCTATTTTATTACTTCCATTCTCCTACATCCATTTTTTCAGGCCATCTAGCACTTCAATGGATAGATAACTGTTTACATTTGGGTACAGTGGGTATGTACACAAGACCTTGAGTTCAATAAAGGGCCCTTTATGGTATCACATTAAATCCATGATGGTTTAATCTACCATTCATCTTGCTGCTTCTTTCTTATGTACCACTGATGTATTGCCAGTACTGTGGTAGAAGTACTGAAATTAGCAGCACCTAAACATTGGAAGTACCTACCCTAGGAGCATTCCCTTATTGTATATTGGACCTTACAAGATAGTGCCTGCCTGAAGGGAGCATGTCCACCTTCACCTGCTCTAACCTTTTACTCACTCCTACTAAGACAGAGCTGCTATTGTCTATATGCTAACTTGGTGCAAATCCACTGCACTCTCTGTTCTATCCTACAGTTACCTAGGGAACAGCTAGGACAATCCAAGAGACATCAGACACAGATTCAATGCTATAGGACTCAAATGTGATGGAGATTAGCATTCTACTCAGGCCCTCTAATAGTGAGTGTTAAACAACTAATATATAAGAATTTGAAATACCAATCAACCACTTCATACTGTAAATAAAATTTGAGGTGGGCAGAGGGAAAATCAACCTGTTCAAATAAATAAATGTATAATAAGGGTTTTCCCTTATTATTTGTATTAATATATCAATATACAGTATTAAGGTAATGAAGCCTATGGGTTAATAAGGGTACTTCACATACCTTTTTACTTACTTAAAATGTACCTGTCACCTCAAAACTCTAGTGCTAATTTAGGTTGTACTAATGAAATAAACGTTTTTTGTAAATATATATGTATTTTATAAAATGTACCTTTATACAGTGTTTCTCTCTGTCATCTTCCCTGTCAGCCTGACTTTTCTTTACTGAGTCAGGTTGGGCGGGGCTAAATGATGATTGACATTATAGCTCCTCCAATCATATAACATATTTATAAATGACCTTGCCGAGGGATTACATAGTCAAATCTCAATTTTTGC
>WMED01019004.1:0-12545 GCA_019650415.1 Pipa parva | reverse complement strand
GCCTCAATCTATTCCTATCAGTATTGACAACACCTGACTGATTTATGCTGCAATTATTTTTGTTTATGTGAATATGATTTTTTTTACCTGTTTCTCAATCTCACTCTCATACATTTATATTATGGAAAATTATGCATTTAGTTATGTTTGCTTTTAAACCATGAGTTTCTCTGTACCAAGGAATTCTACCATCAACCCCACCCCCCCTCATGACAAGTATATTTACGACTGCTTTCTATAGTCCATTATGTCAGTAGAATACCTTCTCACCTGTACTTAGTATTGTCTTGAACCTGATGAAGGATGGAGAATAAGCCTTCTGAAAGCTTGTTTATTTAAAAAGACTGTTAGTGCAATAAAAAAAGGTATCACCAAATACTGCACTACTCACATATACTGTATATATATAGTAGGATAGAATATGATGATGAATATGAAAGCTTGTCTATCTAAACTGACTGTTAGCCCAAATAAAAAAGGTATCACTAAGTATTGCATTACTCATTAAATATATATATATATATATAGTGGCAGTGAAGATTTGTAATTGTTAATAGAATTTTTTTTTCCATGTTGATTGATTTATAAATGACAGTATCTTTATTTTAACCTCGATAGGCAATATTGATTTTCTGCATTTAGAGTAAATTGTAGTTCAGCGTTACATCAGTTTATAGAAATCTGTTTTGGATTACAACACTCATCAGTGTAATGAGTGCATTGAAATTTGTTATAATTTTTCATCTCTGCTTCATTACATTAATAGGCTGAATTTGTTTAGAAAGCACTGGGCAGCCTTGTGACAAGGAATGGAGTAAAATGGACTGTAATGTTTGCTGTTGATTTATATATCATTATTTAGGTATTGATCGTAAATGAGGAGATTGTAGGTAGCATGACTGTTTCATTTTATAGCTTACTGATCTGACCACTGCAAATTCAATGTGCCTAAAAGCTTCATGTGTGGTATGAAACATTCTTTTCTTAGTAGGACTGACCTTGTGAATTTAAATGTGATTCTAAACTAAATGAGGGTTGCAGGAATTAATTAAAATATGGATCTTGAATCACAGCCAACACAAACCTCATTTCCTCTCTTTCGTAAAATATTAGAGTGGAGAAGCCTTCTGGGAATTATTATTCAGAGCAATGTCCAAATATTACTTTATTCCTTCTTAACATTTGCATCACATATTCAATGCAGTTTTCTTGTCAAAATGTAAATTGTGCGAAATTGCCTTCCTTCTTCATTAGGTTTCCAGTTTCTGCCTTTTTATTTTATTCTAGACACGGTACATGTTTATTTGAATCCCTGTGGTAATGAGAAGAAAGGTAGTTTGAAAAATCTATACCATATTTAGAGTTATATAAATTACTGGTATAAGACTGAATAGAGGTATTTGATCATGTCTGGTGTTCAGAGAAGATAGAGAACCAATATTGTTTACCCTTTTGCATATAAATTAGCTGCGGTCATTGCAGCCCAATGCATGGTTTAAGTGACCGTGTTCGCAGAATTGATCTTAAGATAGATTTTAACCATTTATATTTAGAGAGAGAACTATTTGCGATTTAATATCATGATGCAGAAGTAGATCACAGTACAATATAACAAGTATAATAAATGTAGCATTGGTGAATTTTTATGCATCAGGAACGCTTCAAAATCAACATTTTTACTATTTATACTTTAGGTAATCCAATAGTGTGCTTAGAGCTCTCTCTTGTGACATGTTCTAATATGACACATTGTTATTGTATTACTTTTCACAGGCAATATCATGGCCTCTCTAGTGGTGATGTTGGCAAATTAGGTCCCACCCTAGCTCATATAAGCGTGTGTAGTGGGTGGGCCCTGGGTCTTTGTCTTTCCACCACATGGTGTGCAGCAGCAGGGTCTCTACCACATGGTGTGCAGCAGAAGGGTCTCCACCTGGAGAAGAAATAATAGGGGACTAAAGGAATATTAGTTCTATGATTAGCTCACCTTAGATGGTGAGAGTATGAGTAGAGGTTATCTAGATGGGTAGCATGAGACCCCAACAGGAAGAGCAGTGGGCTTAGAGGCCTGATGGTGCTTTCAGCTTAGGGGCTCTGAGTGGTAGGCTTAAGGACCAGGGATAGCCTTGAAGTGAAGAAGGAATCCCTCTGAGGTCCATCCAGTGATGGACATATTTTGGACATATTTTTGCATGCACAAAAGACAGCACTTAGCAAGAATTTGCTGCACTTTAACAAGTATCAGCAGTAGGCAAGCCCTACAGTTAACAATGTAGCTGGTCTCTGGTTACAGAATTGACATTTGATACTTCTGAACACATCTGTTTGTATCTATGCTATACAAAATGGCTGCAGCCATCAGTCTTAAAACAACAGTGAATACACACAAAATCCAGTTTCTGAAGAATAAAGCACACAGTTAAAGGGGTACTATAGTGCCGATATAACTGCACACATACAGATACGTAAATCTCCTTTATACTAAGTCAAACTCTAACACAAATAGTAAAAGAAAAAGTTTAGGGAGGAAATAATACTTGCCGTTTGTTTCTCTGATTAGTTCTAATGCTGGCTGACATTTTGAAAGTTAAGAAGCACCAGAAGAAAAAACTTTCTAAATGCTATTGGTTAAGCAGTGTGCTGACCTTTAGGACTCATGAATCGTGGTTTACATTCCTGGAATGCAGGAGATTACAGAATCTTCGGCTCCAGAAAGCTAACTTGTGCACAGGTGTTAAGTAGTAACTAGGGTAAAAATGTCCAGGGGTGGTTACCTTTTCATGGAAAACTGGCCAGTACACATCACACACATTTCCTGGTGCAGGAGTTTATCAGTGCTGCCTAATAAATCATCCTGCTTCACATGAAACATCTGCTGGAGAGAAACGCTAGTCACTAAGGTATACTACTGCATATGTAAAGATGTAATCTGACTATAGTTCCCTTTTAAGAGAAAATACACCCACCCATGTTCCTGTAATCTTATAAAGCTTGAAGTGGTTAAAATAGATCTAAGGTATTGGATAGTATGATTTAAATGCATTCTTTGTAACAGTTTCTGTAAAATGTCTGATGACATAAGCTTGACTTCAAGGTGAAGAAGACATACTTTCAGGTTAGCAGAGTAAAATCTGGATAAACATAAAACAACTCTGTATAAACTGTAGAGAGATTGAAGATTTATGGATGATTAATCCTTGTACTGCTGGATTTTTTATATATGTTGTGCGCCAAGTAGAATGCAACATGAACCTGATACTGTAAGTTTCTAATAATTTAACAGAGCATATGTTAGGAAACTGTGAGGCATATGGAAATGCAAATGATACTGATAGTCCCTTAATAGAGCAGTATTTATAAATCTGAATGTGATATTCATCATTCTGGGAAGATAAATTGCAATGGAAGAACTGTTACAATGCTACTGATTAATAACCATGTATATGTAGAATTCTGTTTAAAGGGGCAATCTACCCTCATTAACATCAAGGTTCACAACACAAGTGTACAAACACTGAAGTTCATTTTAAAAATGTTAACGTTACAGATGTATAATGATATGATTTAAATATATTGATAATGATTTATATTGATAATACTCTAAGGTTAGAATGGATTTCACGTTAGACCTGTAACTCAGGCCCTTGGACTCAGGGTCTGTTTATCTTTCCACTGATCTGAGTTTTCATTGAACCTGTTTAAACAGTAGCAGGTGCTCTTAACATTCTAATCAGCACAGCCAATCATAATCTTTTGAACATGAAGTGTTTTATTGTTATGTCTTATAAAAGGCATTATATGAATTACTTGAAATAATGAGTTTCAAACACAGATAATTCAACAAATGGATAAATGGATAAATGGATATTTCACACACACACACACACACACACACATACATACAGTATATATATATTCATTTCAATTGGAAATGATCTTCTTGCAATAAAATGCTACATAGTAAGATACAGAATGTTGTAATAAGATATTGATTGTATGTTTTGGTATGATATTATATGCTATAACAAGATATAATATGATGCAGAAAGATATATATGATATTTATTAAAAGTCACCTATTTTTTATTTGGTCCATTTTTGACCTATTTATGAATCTTTATATGTTGAATGCTGGTTGGGAGAATTGATTAGCTTCGATATGGGATTTACTTTTATTTGTCAAAATCACTAATAATTAGTAGTAAACTTTTGCTATCTTAATAGGTTTCAGTCCTCAAAGAAGTGGTTGAAAATGGTGTTGAAACCTGTAGCCAAATGGTCAAATGATGTTAAAATATATCAAGTCCCACTGAAAACCAAACTGAATGTTTTCCAAATAATATGTCAGAAGATCTGCCATGCAAATCGCAAATGGTCAAAGAGGTTATTGTACAAATATAATAGATCTTCCACTAGTTATGTTAAATTTGTATTGGTAATATTAAAGTGTCTGATTTAATAAACCATGTTTTTAATTACTGCATCAAAACATCAGTTCAATCACTCGATCGCCAGTTACAGGGCCATACTCCCCATAAAGATCACATTTCTAGCAAGCACACTGTGACCATACTTAGGGCTTCTCTTTTGGAAACAAACAGAAAGTCAAAAGTTCACAATGGCCCCGGACACTAAACAGCAGTCCAGGAACTGCAAAGCCATGTTTATTCTTGTCTGTGTGTATAAAGGGTAGAAACTTTCAAGGGAGTCTCTAGACTCTTATTAACTTTGTGTTTTTATTTTCTGTTACATAAATAACATCAAATGACATCTATTAAAATCAATTGATTACAGACATAGTTTGACTTTTAATGCAAAACACATTTTTTATGTGCAAAGAAATAAGAGGATATGTTTTATTTGGACAAGGGCCTAATTATTCAGTAATTCTAATTTTTAGATAGATTAAATATTTGGTGTAACACTATTATATATAATAATTTACAGTGTGTTACAGAATTTCTTCCCCTTTAAGTTGAAAAGAATTTTATTCAAAATTGGGAGGAGTTCCAATAAATAAAATGAAGAAATACTGTTTTGAGCTCCAGGGTTAGAAAGGCATGATTTTTGAAACTGGGTTGGCCCATTCCAGGTATCTTTAGCCTGGTCCTTCACCCAATGTCTAACCTGTAAGTACTTTTAAAACTCTGTTTTAGGGAAATTGTAAGTTCTTTGAAGAGTGAAAACATTGTTTTTAAACAAATGAATTATGTAAGTGATACCCCTTGTGGTCTATAGATATAAAGAAAGATTTGGGGGGGGTCATTCATTAAAGTGCAAATTCACCTAGCATAGTGACTTTGCGTCTGTTCGCGTCACTATGATCAGGAAGATGCAAATTAACTTCTTATTTATGAAGCAGCGTACAGTGGCAGACGCAGTTGCATGTAGAGTGTGGCATAGTCAGTTGCACAATAGTGGGATGATAAATCATGCTGAGTAAGCCAAATTCGACAAGTGAAGGACAGTGATGTCAGTCTCATCATATCCCTCTAACTGTATTTAAAGTGTAAGTAAAGTTATTGACCAAACGTTGTGATATCGAAATTTGAACAACATGTTTAAACCATTGATTTCAATGGCAAAGATCCATGATATCGCTGGAAAATTCGATATCGTCAAAATTGTAATATCGGTAAAAATTGTTCGATATTGTGATTTTGGTAGTATTTACAATTTTAATAAATTTTGCCCTTTAAAGAGTCAAAACTTTAATAAACAGAAATGTAACACATTCACAAGTATACTTAAAGTGGAACTGCCACATTACACCTACCACCATGGAAAAGAGAAAAAGGTCATATTTAACAACAAGGTTTAATCTTAAATTTAAGACACCTAAAAGTCACAAGAAATATTACCAGGGCAACAATCTACTAAGTCTAATCTTACCAGTATTAACTTCAAAAGACTATGTAGTATCCAAAACTATTCTGGAAAAATCAAACCTCTGTGGTGGTAGTATTCAAAATCTAAAATGAAAAAAAAAGAAAGGTTAAAGGAATAATTTAATGCTCCATTGTTCATTAATACCATTAGGATCCAACTTTAGAATTCAATAAGCCTCTCTCTGTACGATAAGTTTTTTTTATACCACCACCCTTAGAAGGCTCATTAATAACATCAAGCACTTGCCATCTAAGTTGTGTGGTTTAATGTAATCTGTGTCATTGCGTTGGAGTGATTTAATGTCCAGTAGTTGCTTTACTGTTTGAGTGAGGATTCCATAACTAAGTTCAAAATTAAGGGGGATAACGGACATACCCAGCATGTACCATTTGTGAGTGAAAAAGAATCAGAATCGACTCAGTTCAAGTGAACTGATGAAGTGGGAGTTCTGTATAATGCCATTGTGGTTTGAATAAATTGTGGACCTAAACAGACTTCTGTGTCTGTCTGTCTAACATATCCCCAGTGGACCTGGCCAACAAAGAGGAGACTTTATTTTGATGTTCTAATTGCATTAACATGATAAATCTTCTAGTATTACCTGAGACCTGCCAAGATCTAATAAAGCCAATTTGAATCGGGTCCACTAAGGGAAGGTAAAATGGATTGTAAATGATTTGCTAAGATTTTTGAATACATTTTGAGGTCTGATTTTAATAGGCAATCTGTCTGTAATTTTGGACAAAATAAGGATCTTTGCCTTTGGTATAGTAGAGATTGATGCTTAAAACATTTCTGTTGTTACAGTTCCTGTACTCTGAAAAACCAGAAACAGTTGTTGAAGCTGTGGGCCTAGTATAAGTGTGTTGTAGATTTAATGGGTTGGCAATTGCTTTTGTACAGTATATAAGCATTTTCAGGTACCTCAAAAAATCAATACTCAGACTGAATGCAGTTTCTGATTGCTGGGGTCAAATATGAAGTAGAACAGAAAGGTAAATATACACTAAGATAACATACCCCCTAACATTCCCTCTTAAAGAGGGACACCTTGGGAAAAACAGTCTACAAGGCTGTACTGCTGTATATTCAGACCTGTATTAGGTATATTTCGTACCTCTCCCTCTTTTAAAGGCAATGATGACCTATATGTCTAATACAGGTCTGAATATATTCCAGTACAATCTTTAAGACTTTTTCCCTAGGTGTCCTACTTTAAAAGGAAATGTTGGGGGGGTATGTTAGTTTTCTTCTGGTGTATCGATATACCTTTAATTAGGTGGAAAATATTGATATCACTGGTATCAATATGTATTAAGCCCTTCACCTTGTTTATTGCTGAAAAGTGTTCATCTGGTTGAGGGTGGTGAAAACTCATTTTCTTTATGAAAATGGTCCCAATTGAAAAGATTAGCAATATCGATATCAATGGAAAAGGAGCTCAGTTTAAAGTAATGTAAAGCGTAGTGGTATTAATGCATTGATATTTATCGATAGAAATCTTTTTCGATATTGAAAATTTTATTAGGCACTACATAAATTGCGGGGAAATCCAAAATAAGGTGAAAAGAAAAAACTTTAAGAACCTGGCGAAAAGCGGCAAAACAGATCAAATTGCAGCGAATAGGTTGGAAAGGAGTCCCTTGCAGGTCAAAATAGAGTCCCTTGGAGTGCATTGTGTAATAATATAATACAATACTAATTTAATAAAGAAATCTGATATTTGAATAGGTAAACACTTAATTTTGATTTAGCAGAAACATTAAAATGGACCTGTCAGAACCACTTGTCTGTGGGAAGCAGTAATTAGTCTTAGGTAAATGCTAAACCATTCCCTGAAATCACAATCTAGCAGTCAGAGGGCACAAGGCTTAAGGACAGCTTCACCTTGTGGGTCCTGCATTCAGACCCCATAATTCAAGATCTAGCTGGTATCTAATTGAAGGAGCCACCATGTCAGATGCCCTTAAGCTCCTCCCCCTCCAACTCAAACTGAAGGCAGCATTGGGCTCATAAAGAAACAGAAACATTTCTTGAATAACTGAAGTCTTAGCTGAATGCTTTTAGAATCTGATGAGTGCTTGTATACACCTATATCAGACAGATATTGTTGCAGTGTACTTTAATTTTGCATCACCTGTTAAAGTCTGGTCATATAACATTCAAACATCATGTTTTCAGATAACATCCACCCATTGGATTACAAAAGTATGTCTAGCTGTGTGGATAAGGCTTTGTCAGTGTTTATATATTCAAGGGATGATATAAGGGATAGACTACTCCATGGACTTTATGGACTTAAGTAGTCTTGAAAGCTTGCATTTACCATCTATTCAGTTAGCCAATAAAAGGTATCACCTATATTTGACTTGTCTCTGTTTATATCTATGGGTAACACAGTGCTACACTCTACTGCCTCATAGGTTCATACTGGCTGTCGATCCTAAATGGATTTGTCTTCCATATACTCCACGATCTTTTAATAATACCAAAGTCATCTTGGCTAAAATTGAGGCTCACAGGCTTATTTGGTGAAAACCTGGATCCTTTTTAAATATAAATACCAATTTTATTTATGCCAGTAAGTTGGCAAGTTGCCAGTCAATAATAAGCCTTTAAAATTTAAAAAGAGAGTTGAGAAATAAATGAAGATAGCATTTTTTGTGAATTGTCTTACTTTTTTTTGGCAGTCTGCTTTTCATTAAGTATTTCTGACCACCTGATTCCTTGTTTTCAAATTTTATTGTATTAGTTATACATTTCAAATGTAATATATAAATTTCAGATTCCCATCTGATTTTAATTTTTGAATTCCCTTTTATTGTTCATTAGCTTTTTTACACTGCAAGAAAGCCACATAAATTTCTGTAAGTGATATGTCATCTACTTACCTCAAATTAATCTGAAACTCTACCGTTTAGTTTCTGTGTTCTTTGAATACACAATCACAATCAATGTGTTGAAGTGTTGCACTTACCATAGGCAAAATGTCTCAAGGTTTCTCTGCTCCTAGTCGAGTTCCTTGCCATGAAGTCCAACCCTCAGCGTAAAGACCAGGGTCTCTTTAGATTCCACACCTCATGGGGTTTCTGACTAAAGTAAGAATTTGACCGCTGAATTTTCAAACAGTGGATTCCCATAGCAAATCCATGACTGTGACAATTCTCCCATTGTAAAATCATTGTAGTGTTGGTAGATCTGTTGTGACTAGGTACTAAATCCTGGGTTGGATTCCATACTAGACATTATGGGGGTTATTGAGTAAAGTGAGAATTCCACTGTCGAATTCTCAAACAGCAGATTGCCATAGGAAATCCACAACCGCAAAAATTTTCCCATTGTAAAGTAGCAGCCACGACAATTTTAAAGTTGTGCCAGTGCCAATATTTCCATAGTAAAGTTGCATCTGTGACAGTAGCAGTCTATTGCGACGGTTTTTAGCTGGCGTTTTCACACCTTTACGCAACAATTCGGACTTTAGCCAATAACCCCCTCAATGTGCTAGTCTCACTGTGGTACAGAGAATCCACTACCAACCCATGACATAATTAGTTGTTTTATCAGTTTTAATGTTTTGGCTCTGCCAACATATATTCTAGTAATTTTAGTTTAAAGTAACCATGTTATGATCACTGTTGTGTAGACTTTCCCTTAATGAATATTTTTAATAGGCTGCTGATTGCTAACAAATTAATATTGCTTCTTTTAGAGCAGAAGCTTCAGTAAAGTGTTCCGTGTAATTTTGCAATGAGTTTAAATATCTCTTTTCCTTTCCTGTACAGTGACAATTCAGTCTATTTCAGGGAAATTAAAATCACCCATTACCACCCGTACTTACTTGCCTTTGCAGTTTTTTACATTTGTATAAAGAACTAACTGTTATTTGAGGGGCCTATAACAAAAAACATTATTTTGTTCTCCTATACATTGAAAAAATGGCTTTTCTATTTATAATTTAATTTTAGGAATGTGCATTTCTGTAAAACATTTACAGTGTACATACATAGATAGTGTATGTACGGTATACAGTATGTGTACGTTTTTAAAGATAGTCATTATAATGTAAGATGTATCTCTGTTTAATATTGGACATAGTACACATGGCTTACTTTAGTCATTTAAGTTTCTCATAAAGTAGAAATTGAATTATTTTTCCATTAGACTTCTAATGTCTTCTAAGCCTTCTTCTTACGTCATCAACCAGCATGTTCTATTTCAGTTACTAGATATAATCTAAACATAAATTCAATATGGCCTGTAAGAGATGCGGATTTTCAGAGCTTTAACACTAACAACTAAATTAATCTTTTTAAAGGACTAGTAAAACAGAAAAAAAAATCAGTTGGATTGGCAAATCAATTATTTCTATATAGTTATGTATTATTTTGAGTTTGTTGTTGCAGCCATCTTGTATCTGTTAAGTATACCACCAGCTGCGAGCCCTGTTGTTTCCTGTGAAACTTTAGATAATATATAGTTATGAATTGCCCCAGAGGGGATTATTCACTAAGGTGCAAATTCGACTGTCAAATTTGCAAACAGTAGATTCCCATTGTAAAGTCGCGACAATTTCCCCATTATAAATTTGCGACAATTTTCCCATAATAAAGTTGCGACTGTGACAATATTTTCATTATAAAGACGCGACTGCGACAGTAGCAGCCTATTGCAACTGTCTTTATCTGATGAATTCGCACCTATACGCAACAATTCGGACTTTAATGAATAACCCCCAGAAAGCCCAATTTGGTCACAACCAGCATAGAGAGATTCAACGCAAACCAATAAAAATCTGGAATTTTACAAGTTCTGAATAGCAATAACTACTATGCCAAAATGTGTATGAGGGCATTTGGAACACATAAATGAACATAACTTGCTAATGCACATAAATTCAACATGCATTTGTCAAGCATTCTGTAATTGTAGATTATTCTATTACATTTGAAACGTGTGTCATCTGATGAAAACTAGTGCATTTGTGTGTTTAAAAAAAGGATGTCAATGCACTATTTGAGAAGCACATAATTAAATGTACATTTGCATGGCAGCATATGTCTGCATTATATCTGTATCTATATGCATTTATAAGTGTTTACCATGTGATACAATTGCACATCAAATGTATAAAATAGATACTGTGTACACCCAGTCCAAAGAAGAACTAAAATGCTTGATTGTCTAGGGATGAGGGACCCTAAATATACATACTTCACGGAAGTCTATTGTTCCCCAATGCCTCCTACTTCTTGCTCCATCTACTCTTCATCTTGTAGATTCTGGTGACTTGATCCAGCAGTAGTGATGAGCGATGATATCGAGCAAAGTTGAAATCAGTACGATTATTACAATTATCGGGTGTTATCGATGAGCCGATGATTGTAAAAAAATCGTAATGATAATCGTCATCACTCGATAATCCTTATGAGTCTGACATATGCATATTAAACAGGCGCCCTTTTCTGTGCTTCCTGCAATTTTGGCGGCCAGCAAATCAGGGCAGAGCACAAAGGGGGTGGGGGGCATGGGTGTACAATGTCACCACTGGGCTGTTTATGGATCTCATTGGCTGCAGAAATCACATGACCGTTTTTTATATATTTGGCTCACTGGCTGATTAGCATCATTCGGTTTTCAGTTTGACTGAGAGTCTGAGACTGTTACTGGGACACTTAGCATAACGCATTGCTGTCTCTCCATAGCTTTTTTAAAAGCTCTGAGGCAGTTTGCCAGTGTTTAGCAAGCCTGTACAGGTTTAGTTAATCTTTCTTTTCAGTTGCACATAGTGACTGAGAGTCTGTTGCTAGCACAATGCATTGCTGTCGCTCCATAGCTTTTTTAAAAGCTCTGAGGCAGTTTGCCTGTGTTTAGCAAGCGTGTACAAGTTTAAACCTTTTTTTTTCAGTTGCACTTAGTGACTGAGGGGGTTATTCATCAAGCTCCGAAGTGAGGCGCGTAGTGTTCGCCTCACTTCGGAAAAACTGAAATGCGCATGCTGATGTCCTGCATGCGGACATCAGCATGCGCATTAAAGGCCGCTATATATCTTTGACAGCTCACTGGGTGAGTTGGGTGGATGTCTCGTAATGATGGTGGCTCTCAGGCTCAGCGTACACTCTCCAAAACCTCAAGGATGGTGCAGAGTTCTTTGTCTCAAGGTCCATGGATATCATCACGTGCCCAGAGAAACCAGGCAGTTTTAAAATTAATGTGTCTTGGAGACCGTCCACACACAGGTCAAGAACTTTGGTCAGCTCTGTGCAATGAGACCGAACAGTGGCTGGGTGACAAGAACCTGGTGCCAGGCAAGGTGGTGTGCGATAACGGTAGAAGTCTCCTTGCTGCCCTTAAGATCGGTAGGCTGGAGCACATCCCTTGCCTGGCACACATCATGAACCTTGTCATTCAGACATTTCTAAAGCGCTACCCAGGTTTACACTGTCTACTGAAGAAGGTTCGAGGATTGTGTTCACACTTCCGACGTTCACACCCTGCTTCATCCCGCCTGGCTGCGTTACAGCATCATCTTGGCCTTCCAGTCAACCGTCTAATTGTTGATGTGGCAACATGCTGGAATTCCATCCTCGACATGCTGTAGCAATTGTGGCAGCAGCATAATGCCATTACGCAGTATGAACTGGCGCATGGGCTGACAA
>WMED01019002.1:0-12546 GCA_019650415.1 Pipa parva | reverse complement strand
ACGTGCCAACTTTTCTGATTTTGGGGTTTGTATGATCCAATAGGAAAAGTTTAACTGATACTGATTTAAAAAAAGAACTGAAAACCAATAGTTTTACTAACCAACTTTTCTTAAAAATATAGAGGTTTTTTTTGTGCATTTTTAAAGAGCAAACTGCGACTAAAGGTTTTGTTTGTGTACAGTTTATTAGCGCCAGAACAGGACCATATTTTTTCTGATCTTGATTTCTTTTCTTTCTTATTTTGGTTTATTTTTAGTGAATCACAGTAAAATTAGTTTAGCAACTATGATTGTGAAATACGCACATTTTTTTTTTTTTATGTAAAACTTTCAATATTCATTACTATTCTCATCAAATTATAGGAAAATTGCCCCAAAAATGGAAATATAGTTATTGTAGTGTGCTGGTGTAAGGGGCAAATCTCTACTGTGCTTAGGAATGGAATTTTCCATTTTTTTGTTTTTGGCAACAAGCAGCACATTGCCATTAAGGAAAGAACCTACAATCGTATGTTCTCATCATGCTAATTAAAAGCTGGATAAACCAGTGAATTTTTATATTAATACCGGAAAATAGCAAATTGCTAGTTTGGAATCAACTTGGGGGGGGGGGGGGGGGGGGGGGGGAGTCTCCGACAACTGCTGCTATTAGGCTTTGCGTGCAATACTATTAAGCTGTACAAAAATGGCAGTACTATTAGGCTGCGTCCAAGTAATAAAATAATTTCCAATAAATCACTTTTTTCATTTGTGACATCACTAACATAAACGGACCTATTCTAACCAGGAGAAAATAAACAATCATGTTACAAATAATAGCATTTTTAGTAGAATTATTATTAATATTTTTTGTAATTACAAAAGAAAAGTATTTTTCTATGATAAATATAAATGGTTCTCCATCTTTAAAATGCAATAATTTGTATGGCTGAAGGCGAAGAATTTCTAACTTTAACAACAAAATAAATGGAAGGAAGGGGTTAAATTTAGTTTTACATTTCCTGATAATTATGATTATAGTTTTCCCCAGATTGGATTATTAGGCACCCAGACTGTGTTGTTATTTCGTGTAAAAAATTAATTAGATCCCTATGTGATGTCAGGGCCCTAGGCTACATAAAGGGGTGTAGATTTTCATGTGTTCCACTTTCCTAAAGTAGCCTGGGGGCTGCATTTCGTCTCACTATTGTAGAATTTGTTAGATGTGTGATAGTTTCTGTCACAGAGTACTGTAACTCAGTAACTGGCAGAGCAATATAGTGACATTCCGTTTGATCAACATTTGCAGTTTAGCCAGGCTCCAGCGGTCTGTGGGATATGAGCCAGTCTGTGAGGGGACTCTTAATGAAAAGGTAACTGTTAACATATCAAAAATTACTTATTTTCACCTTAAAAACCTACACTGTACACATCTTAGAGCTTAAAGGAGACCTTAAGTCACACGTTGACTGACATGCTGGTTACTGGTTAAGTACTCTGCCCATAAAGGTCTGATTCAGCACAATTTAGCATGACATCCAGTCTGTGGCTTTAGCTTCTCTTTAAACCAGATTGAGGGTGTAGAGTAATTCGTGTTCTAACTGAGTGCAGGTATTACATGGACAATAGGGTTCCCTGAGTAGAGGAGGTAGAATAGTCAATAAATGCTTTACTGTGAGGTTTATGTACTATTTAAAATTGTCACTGTTCTGGTTTGTTGAAAACCCTGATATTCCCACATCATTCATATTATCTGATTGCCAATTGTTTATCTCCAGGAAAGTGTCTAACGTATGGTAAAGTATTTCCACTGCAAAAAATGTAGAAATTCAATACAATGCAAAATACGAAATAAATTAATTCAGTAATGGAGTGAGAGACACTGTAGTCATTTGACATGAATTGTGATCACATTCCACTTATAAAATTAATCGCTGCATATAGCTACTAAGTATTTTAGCAAATGGCTAATTGTATCTAGGCAACTGCTTTTAAGACTGTCAGTTTTAACTCAGTCTTGCAGAGAATATAGAAAATGATATTACTAGAAATTCTGTTTAATATGTTGAAGGAAATGCTTTTATTTCAAGCACATAACAGAGCAAGATAAACTCTACTACTGACAACCCAGTGCATATTTGTGCATATGTGGATATTATCTTACCAAAGTACAAATGATTTTGAATTCTGTTAGGATGTAATAAATAAGTTTAAGTTTAAATAAGTAAGTTTATCCCACTAGAAATGGCAATATTAAGCAATTCATATTGCTGAACATTTTCATGTGCTTCTTAAAATTTCAGTTCTCCTACTACACAGATTTTGAACAAACACAGGACTACAATAATTGCCAAAATAGTAACTCCTACTTTCCATACTTACCTAGTACCAGATAAAAGATGGTTTGATGGAGATACATTAATGTATGGACAAAGATCAATGATGAATTCTTAATGTATCCAATTCTATGAAACATGTACAAACACCTACAAAGGTTATATTTCAGTTTGGCATAGTGCTGATTTGTATGACTATGTTTAACTTTCATATTCTACAAAGGGCAAAATGTTGGTTGTATAAAGAAATATTCAGTGCAGGTTTTCAAATATCTTTAACTGTGATCATTTTTATTGAAGGTTTTCAAATATTTATGCTATATACTTTACTGGGCTCACAAATGAAGGTACCAAAACCTGCAGTGTTGTTACAACACTTTAGGACTTATTGACTAAAGTGAGAATTCGACTGTCAAATTCACATACAGTGGATTCCCATAGTTAATCTGCAACTGCAACAATTTTAAAGTTGCAACCAAGACAATATTCCCATAATTAAGTCATGACAGTAACAGTCTATTGTAACCGCCTTTAGCTGGTGAGTTCACACCTTTATTCTCATAGCAAATCCACAACCGCATCAAATTTTAAAGTCACAACCGCAACATTATTCCCATACTGAAGTCGTGACTGTCACAGTAGCAGTCTTTTGCGACTGTCTTTAGCTGGTGAATTCACACCTTTACACAACAATTTGGATTTTAGCCAATAACCTCCTTTATCTTTTATTCCTAGTATTCCTGCTTTGGCAGCCCATTAGGAGTACAGTAGTTATAGGATGGGAATCACCCATGTTTTCAGGTGACTCGGATTATATAATGGAATGTAGTGGTCGTAGGAGTATCCTTTTTCTGTTAGCCCCATTGGCTTCAAGATCTGGAGTAATTGTCTTGTCTTTTTGTTAAACTTCTTACTGAGATTTGTGGGTAAGCTGTGCACCAGAGTACAGGCAGACAACAGGACAGTAGTTGTGAAGAAATTACTTTTATTAAGGGAATATTGGAACAGCAACTCATAACAAGAATATCAACATGGAGACTAGCACACTTTCTAACATAGACTTCCTGCATGTTACATCAGAACATGTGACCCAGTGCTGCCTTATATTTAAAGTGGCAGCACTATGCACTATATTAATATATATCTCCTGAGGAAGTTGACCAGTAGTCAACGAAACGCGTTGAGAGACCATACAAAGGACTTTTAATCCATTTGGACTATTTTAAACTCTTATGCATCTATGTTGATGTGATCATATATTGAAGCTTTGGATTTTATTTGCCATTGCATCCTGCATCTTTCTTGCATATCACACATCGTTTGGAGGATTAGAGGTGTCATCCTTTTGAGTGACCAGAGGAGTAAGACCACATCATTGCTTAGTGCTCGCATTAAGCTTTTTCTGGTGAGTGCATAACTGAGAGGGGACTCCTGTTTGTCCCCAGCACTATCTGGTCTAAATACATTTTCACAATCACATTACTGGTTAATAATAACCTTCCTTAAGCACCAACAGTGATACACTCAGACCACTGATACAATATAATCACATTTAATCACTGGTTTATTGATCCATTGTGAATTTGTTATTCACTGCATCACCAATTTAATCACAACATTCACATTGTTTAAACGATATCACGCTAGGGGACCTTCCCCTTGTCATAGTTCATATTTTGCCAGCGCATCCACAAACGTTAATCTGCAGCAGATGTTCTCGAATGTTTACATATTGTTGTGGGAAATAGGCAAACTACCCTTGTGGATTATGCACAGGACTTACCTACATTAAGGTTTTTGGATTATTCTTTGGACTTTGGTTTATCCTGATTTATCACTGACTTTACAAATTCTTTGGGACTTTTAGATTTACATTGGGCGCTATACTATTTTGACCTCAGGTCATATTCTGTATAATGTAAATAAGGAGGCATTATAGAAGGCCTGAAGTTGAAACCTGTTGTAGGTCCTGTTGGAGAGAGCAACTGCTAACCCAGTTATAAAATTAAGCCTTGAACTAAAATGTATTGTTAAAGTTAAAACAAATATATTATGAGTATCCCTTGCTCAATATATTTTTTGACAAGTGAATGCACTGAGAACCATAGCTGTCCATTCTATTTAATAAGTCCCAATCACTCTCTCCTCCCTGACTTCCCATAAGTAAAAGAATCATTTACAGTGCTCTCCTTCTGACATTTAAGGTACTTCACTCTGTTGCCCCCCCCCCCCCCCACACATTTCCTCACTCGTATGTTAACTATGTTCCTCTCAAAGCAACCAGCTTTGCGTGCCACGTACTAATACTGTCCTTTCTCATCTTAAACCCTTTTCTCTCTCTGCCCCCCACCTCTGGAATTCTTTACTCCTTTGTCTTTGCCAAGAACATTCCCTCTCCATGTTCAAAACTAAATTAAAATCCTATCTTTCGGAGCACTGATCCTTATAATTGATTTTATGTATATATTTTATTTTATCTTTATTCATGTTTAAAATCTGTATTTATTGATCTATTTATTTGTATTTATGGACCTATGACTCAACGCATTCTACAGCTCTTACTGCCCTTCTATCTTTGTATTTAAGTCTTCCTCCTACTTAGATTATAAGTTCTATGGGGCAGGGACCTCCAACCTCCTGTGAACCGCAGCCTAGCACTTAAAGTGAAGTATCCCTGTGATATCTTACTTGTATTGTTTAATGCACTTTTCCCATGTCTGCATTGTACTTGTATTGCTGAATTGTACAGCTCTGCGTAAATTTGTGGCGCTTTATAAATAAAATTATACATACATACTTACCCAAACCCCCCTGTATTCCAGGGGAATACAGAGCATATAGTTGGTCCTTTACTGTTCCATTTTCATAAAAGATACTAGTGAATGTTCTCTGAGAAATATTTAATGAGTTGAAAGAACTCTTTTATTCAAGGGTTTCCAAATATCTGAACAAAAGCCCCACTTTTCTGACTATAGGGTAAGTTCCACCCCTGAAGATCACAGAAAATTATGCAAATGTATCAAAACATTACTGCAACAAAAAACAGAAATAATTCTTATCCTTTTGACATGAACTGTTTAATGCCACACGTGTTGGTCTAATGTATTTGAAAATCTCAGTTAAAAGTACATAAGACCTTTATAGTGCATTAATAATTAGTGTTTATCTTAATCATAAGAATGCTGGCTAAAGTACAGAACTGATGGAAGAACAGGCAGCAAACCTTACATAATTACAGACCCTGTCAATTCCAAGGTGGGTGCTGTACTTGGACATTAACAGCAGGTAATTGTTAGATTTCCATAGGGGCAAATATGGTTGGTGACCTCCTATAAACTTGGCCTTGCCCTTAAACAGGGAGGCAGATGCTTTTGTTAGTGCATGTGCTCCTTACACTTTCTCCGCATTGAACACAGCTCTCTCAAAGATCAGATGAACCTCATTTGAAACACCTGTGAACAATTCATTATATCAATAAAACAGCAGGGAGGAATATGAAACACTAATACAGAGGTCACAGAGCACCTTCTGTTTCCAAAGCTGCTTCATGCAGCCAGCCAAAGATGCTCCTACCTAAAGATCTCATCCTCTGGAGAGAAAGAGGAATACAGTGGCATCTCTTGTATTTACAACTGTCAATATTCACATCTGGCAGGTGTTAATCACCAAAATTAAATGTCTCATATAAACAATTGCCTAACTTGAGGCTAATATATCCTAGAGAGAATTGAAAATGACTAAATATATATTTGTGTTAAGACACACTACAATATAATCTCTGCTGGAATCAGGAAAACCATTAGTCACTTATTTTGCTTTTCTCTATAAAATATTACTTCGTTCACCCAGAAAGCACTTGGTGCATTAATATTCTTTTCCTTTATACATACAAAATAAATGTGGAAAACAAGACAGTCTGATTGTCAACTGGTAATTTTTCATCTTTATTCTTAGCACTGCAGTTTTACATGTCTCCCATTCTATATTAATAAAGATTCAGAACCTCATGTGTTGTAGAATTTGTGCAATTTATATTCTAGTTCCATTTGTAAATGTGCCTGCAAAAAAATTAGCATTTGGAGGTTGGACTGTCTATTTTGGCTATTATTAATATAAAAAGCAAAATTCCCTGGCAGTCAATTCCAGTATTACTAACAGCTTGTTACCCAAAGGAGATAGACAGTCAAGCAGCCAAGGATGGGAGTATGTAAAGTGCACTAGAAAAAAGAGTTGTGAGTTCCATACTGTGCTGCCACCACAACCACCTTCCATACTGTGCTGCCACCACAACTCCCTTCCATACTGTGCTGCCACCACAACTCCCTTCCATACTTTGCTGCCACCACAACCCCCTTCCATACTGTGCTGCCACCACAACCTCCTTAATACTGTTCTGTGCCCACAACACCTATCCATACTGTGCTGCCCCCATAACCACCCTGGAGAGAAGACTACTGTAGTACTAAGTGCTACAGTAGTCTGATAGCCTGAGTAAGAGAAAGCTGTGCCATGACTGGGGAAAGGAGGGGACTCCCACCAATAAAGCGCCCCCTCTCCAGCAGCATAAGCAGTGCACTAGGTGACTGCCTATGTTGCCTACCCCTTGTCCCAGCCCTTATATTATAGAGGTTACAGTGGTCATTCCAGGCCCCATGGGCTACGACCTGTATAGTTACACCCCAGTAGGAGCAGTAAGCTAGGGGCCTCAAAACCTAAGTTTGTGGGAGGGTAAGACAGAGATAAATAGAAGTGGGAAACAGTACAAAAGTGGGCAAGATTTAAAAACTTACTATAGAGAAATAAAAGGAGTGTAAACTGAATTAAAAACTGTAGAAATGCCTATAGTTATACAATTATGCAAAAAGTTAACTGTAAGTAAACAATGAGGAAATAGTAACTTGACCTTTTAGTAAATAAGGCACATTTGTGCTACCTTACTGTACATATGTGTACAGTTCTTGTTAAAACAAAAACCACATTCCCTTAATGGAGTAAATGAACTGAATTCTACCAAGATGACAGGTTCAGTGAAAAGGGTAAAGTCAGAGAACACTGACATTTTTTCAGTGAAACTACTGGAATAAAATACTGCAAATGGGAAAAAGCATGAAAAGAAACATTTAGGAATTAATTTCTTTTTTTTTGCCAAATTAGGTTAGCAAGAAATGAACTTATCTGCTTCTTGAAATTGATTCTTATTTTATATCAGTTTAGTTTTACTTCTGTTTAATTATAGATTGTGTTAAAGTGGAGTCACATACATCAATTGAAAAGGTTAATAGAATTTTTAAAATACACTTTGACATTAGTAATGTTAATGTCTCCCTGGCCTCCTGCCATACTGAGCAAAGCACTTATGGGGCAATCCAGCATATCATATTGTTTAATTGCCTAATATACTATCCTGTGGCTGCCCTGCCTTAGCTGCATCACAAGGCCCAAATAAAAACCATTTGGGGAACAACCTCCTTTCTCCCTTGTGTAACATATAATAATGTGTTACTATTCCCATAAAGTCAGACCACTTTTTTGCAGTATTTCTGTTTGAAGTGTTCTTTAATTATTTATGTATGTAATTAAAGCGCTCTGCAAATTTACAACCTAAAAAGGGATACTGTCATCATAATAAAGAACATTTTATTTAAACCTGAAATTATTGTGAAATATTGGGGCTAAAATAAAAATGAAAAAAAAAAACCCAAAAAACTTAACTTCTGACTGGAAATATTTTAGTCACTTCTTGTGCTTGGAACGGGTAGTGTGTTTACTGGTGTTCAAAAAACTGTCACTGCTTCCTTTTTGTCAGAAATATAGCTCCATGAATGTATAACACATATAAAAAAAAATCAGCACTACTTGACCTTGAGAAAATAACGAAATCACATATGACATAATAAATATAATGTTATAATAGTATCCATTTTTAATACTGTCACTGCAGCTATTATATTTGTTACTTAAAGATATATATTAATATGTAATTATATTATTATCTGAACTATCGAAAAGAAAAATACACATAAAGGTTTTGCCCTTTAGTCAGAGATATATTAAAGAATTGAATGTTTGCTTGGAATGAACAGAAAAGTCATATCTGGGTAATGTTATCCTTTAAGACAGAGCAAAACCAGTTTTAAATGAGACTTACTCTCCTTCAAGAAGGCATTGGAGGTTACCAGCAAGAAATGTAAAAGATCTTATGGAAGTGCCATGATAAAAAATGCAGATGCTTGAAACATTTATAAGTGAAAAGCTTGTGGCAATATGTAATCCAGAATTTGAAATTACATTTTAGTAAGGAACCAATCTCCCACAGGACAGTTCTAAAACTTATTGAAATACTTAAAGTGACATTTTAAGAAAGGTCAACAACGTACCCATATCCTTGCATCAGAGATCCTTGGCCATTACATGGTACTAATATTTCAACACGGCCAGCGCAATCAAGCAATACAACTTCTGATGCCAAAAGATTAGTAAGTATATAAATAAAAATATCTTTTTAGATAACATTTTCACTGAGCCCCAAAAAAGTGGTGGAATGTGTACGGGTTAAGGTCACTGTGTCATTAATAGAATTTACACTGAAAATACTGGACTCTGACCCTTTTATGTAAGAAGATTTTAGATGATCATTAAAGGGTGACATTTTCTAAAGTAGAAAACTATTTTTTCTATTTTTTTGCCTGTTTTTCAGAAGAAAATAGTTGAAAAGTACATTTTTACCTCTTCGCCTCCCTTTTTGCCCATTTTTTCGGGTTAAAATGGCTGAAAACGGACAACAAATGGCGGTGAATTTTGACCTTTTCAGCCATTTTCTCCTGGTTTTCAGGCGAAAGGTAAAAAAAATTATTTTCAACTTTAGTAAATTTTGCCCATTTATAAGTGTGAGTTTCAGGGGCAAGTGAAAATTTTAGTTCAGGTACACAGAATATTTTACTGATTAACCACTAGGGCGTTATTTATCAAAGTCATAACAGTAGCATCGAGGTGCAAATTCACATCCTTTCATCACTTCTCCAACTACGCTTATTCATTTAACCCTGCAAAGTGGCAAATTTGTGACCAATTCAACAAATTATGATGGCTGTGTTCTTATGTTCCTGCTCGCTCACTTTGTGAGTGCCTGCATGTGCAATTTGAATATTTATCAAGCACTAGACTGATTTGGAGTTGCAAATTTGTAAATGTGCACTGCTTTGTATTTGATGGTTAGACTTCATCAAATCAAAGTGTTGAAGAAGGGGGTTGATGGCAGTGCAGTGGATGTACACTCAAATGGCAAAGAAAATATAAGGACAAAGTGACAACATAAACTAGGAATACTGTTTCATAGAAAGGAATGTAAGTAACATTTGTTGTAATGTAGGGGAGTTATAGAGTGTTAATAGTGGGGACCAACATGGGAGAAACTAGATGTCCTTCCATATAATCAATTCTGCCTAGTAACACTATTTTGACATTAATAAGAAAGATATGTTTATAGAAACCTTTTCCCCATTCAATAGATTCATGGGAATCATGGGAAAATGCCATCACTTTGCTTTATCAAATTTTTATCATGATGCATCTTACTACTGTTTAACTGACTGTGCCTGCCCATGCGTTGAATAACACTCATCGCTATTTGCTTCTGCACCAAGGCAATCCAAAGTTTAGTTAATATGGAGAAGCAAACTTGTGTTTTTCACACCATAGTTGTAAAAAGGAGTGCATATCTGCTACATCTGCCGAATTTACTCTGATAAAAAATAACCTTATTCTTAGTGTAGGGTTTATCTTAAGATTTTACTTAGATTGTAAGCTCCTTGGGGCAGGGACCTCCAACCTCTTGTGTAAATCACAACCTAGCACTTAATTTGATGTATCCTTGTGATATTTTACTTGTATTGTTTAATACACTTTTCCCTTGTCTGTATTGTACTTGTATTGCTGAATTGTACAGCGCTGTGTAAATTTGTGGCGCTTTATAAATAAAATGATACATACATACAACCTTAATGTTACAAATAATAATTCTATTTAAACCTACGCTAAGTAAATATTTTCTTTGCATTAACACATATTTTGCAAGAGTTAAAAATCAGATCACCTGAAAATATGTTTTTTCCCCCTTTAGTCACTAATGTGCAGCTACTACTGTATTCTGTAGCACCATTATTCAGTATAACCAGAAGAATTGTTTTCTTCAGGTGACTTTGAAGAGGGTTGTTTACATACCAGTTGTTTTCTTTGCCTCTAGTACTGCCCTCACAATTCTGCTTCTGCGCGTGTTTGACTTGCTGATTTGCTTACTTAATTGGTAAGTATTTAAGAAGCATTATTATTAGGAAAAATTATACACTTATTTAACTTGTTAGAAGTATTTATATATTTATATTAATACACATTTATGTGTTCCTGTTCATTTTCACTGTGATAGTTTTCAAAGTATGAAAGAACACTTTTTCCATTTTATTGTATCATGTGGCTGCCCTAATCACTAAGCTATTAATTAAAATGTAACTGTCTCCAATGCAATAAATATACAAAGCCTAAATCTGATTTTATCATTAGGCTCATGCAGTTGTCATCTGGTTGGAACACAGCAATCCTGCTGGTCAAATGACTGCGAGCAGCAGGTGATTGATCTCTTTTACATAAAGCCTAGAAATAAATTAGACTTCTTAAGATGTTTTAGACTGATAACATTCTGTGTGGGTGTTTACTTTTTACAGCATACGCAGTTGAGTCTGCAATTGTGTGTTCTGGAAAAAAAAAAAAAAAAAAAAAATGATACCTCTTTAGTCTAGAAAAAGATTATGAAAAAGCAAGATATAATTTAAAAAGCATTCTGGGAGATGGAGTAACGGTCCAACATCCATATTGCTTAGAATATCGTTCTGTTAGGGAGAGTATCTTAATTGCACCTGGATACAATTGATTCAGGGTGTATTTTAAAACAAATTGTATTACTTGTAAATCAGATCGGACATCGTACCCCACTATTAACATGTCTAAGCCTGCAGGGCCAGTTTTTGGTTTTTGGTGGGTGGGGGAATAAAGTGGGCAATTTCCCAGGGTCCCCAGCAGTTATTGAGTAGAGGAGCCCTACTACATACTTACTTACCAGTTCTCCACATGCACTGATTATCATGATCTTAGTTAATAGTCAACTCTTATCATCAGCTCAGGAGGAGAGCCAGTGGGTAAGTTTGTAGGTAAGGAATCATCCATTCCATTAATAAAATGGCTCCAAAGATAAATCAGGGACATGATCCCACAGATGATTTAAAATCCAGTGAACCGGCCTCATTCAGATCAATGACTCGGTTTTCCAAGTTGCAATGGGCAAATGGAGTGATCAGCTAAAGATAGAATGGTCGTGGGCATCAAGCATCTGACAGACTGCTCACCTTTTAACTGGCAATATTTGCAAAGGTTTACTGAGAATGCTGTGACAATTCCTGTGGATGGAAAGCTGAGTCAGCTTTGTCATTTAACACTTTGTGGAAGGATTGAAGGTGCATATAACTCAGACACAATTAGTTAAGATTCTTTGAGGCAACACATTGAATTTACATACAGTACAATAGACAAAATGCAGTAACACAACTAATTCTGCATTGAAGTATTTGACAAAATCAGCCTCACTACATTTTAATAGAAGAAAAAGGCTCAAGTAAGAATATTGCATTTGTGAGAAAAAGAACTATAGCTTATGTATGCTAAAGAGAAAAGGAGTCACACACCGTATTAGTTGGGTTTCTCTAACAAAGTGGCCATGTCTGTGTGTGGCTGTGATGGTGGAGACCCAGTCTCCTGGGAGTCATAGAATTCCAGTCTAAGTAAGATAATCTACCTATAGCAGGCACCTTTGGTTTTGGGAGGAGCCCTTCACTACTCCAGTGTCGCCATGATTTATTTGAAAAGGCAATGGAAGGATACCAACCATCTACAAATATCTGGAACAAAAAGGGATTCAGCATACTCACAGTATGGACACAGACAGGACAGGGCAAGGAACAACAGATCGTAAGTTGCAGGAATGGCAGGCAGGCAAAGACGGGGTTATTCACTAAGGTGTGAATTAGACTGTCAAATTTGCTAATAGCGGATTTCCATAGCAAATCCGCTACAATTTCCCCATTGTAAAGTCGCAACAATTTTTTAAAGTTAAGATTGTGACATCTTTCCCATAATAAAGTGGCGACTGCGACAATATTCTCATTATAAAGACACGACTGCGACA